>APFE031300391.1:0-15443 GCA_000404065.3 Pinus taeda
AGAGAAAGACGCCATCCCTTTCAAGCAGAAATTGAGACCAATAAACCCTATTCTCCTTCCCCTGATTAAAAAGGAAATAAAGAAATTATTGGCTACCAAAATCATAGTCCCACTTAGATATTCAAAATGGGTAGCCAATTTGGTAGTGGTAACGAAGAAAAGTGGAGAAATTAGGCTTTGCATTGATTTCAAAAACTTAAACAAATGATCTAAGAAAGACAATTATCCCCTACCCAAGATGGAGCATTTATTGCAAAAGGTCTCAGGAGCCAAAGTGATGTCATTCCTGGATGGATTTTCAGGGTATAATTAGGTTGTTGTACATCTAGATGGCCAAGAGAAGACTACATTCACCACTCCTTGGGGCACTTTTATGTATTAAAATATGCCTTTTGGACTAATGAATGTTGGAGCTACCTTTCAGAGAGCTATGGATATAACATTTGTGGGAAAGAAGGATAAGTTTGTCCTTATCTACCGTGATGATAAAACAGTATACTCCAGTAGTCATAAAAATCATTTGCATCATTTAAAGAAAGTGTTCCTGAAGTGTAGGAGGTTTGGGATTTCAGTCAATCCTAAAATGTCATAGTTTAGTTTAGAGGAAGGCAAGCTGTTAGGACATGTTGTTTCTGTTGCAGGTGTCCAAATTGACCTAGAAAGAGTAAAAGCAATACAGACCTTGTCTGTCCCAATGTCAAAGAAGGATATCTAGTCCTTTCTGGGAAAAATAAATTTTGTAAGGAGGTTTATCCCAAATTTTGCAGAACTTGTAAAACATATTACCTCCATGTTGAAAAAGGGGTTAGAGATCAAGTGGACTGATTAAGCAAGAAGATCTTTTGGGTCCATTAAGAAAGCTATTATGGAAGCTCCTACTCTAAGCAGTCCAGATTACAGCAAGTAGTTCCATATATTTTCATTTGCCTTGGAAGAGACCCTTGCAGCTATTTTAATGCAAGCAGATGAAGAAGGCTCAGAGCATCCAATGGCATTCTTCAGCAAAACCTTAAGAGATCCTGAGCTAAAGTATGATATCATTGAAAAACATTCATATGCTCTTATAAAGTCTTTGAAAGCATTCAAAATTTACATTCTGCATTCCAAGATAATCGCATATGTGCCCTTTGCTTCAATAAAAGATGTCCTAACACAGCCTGATGCTGATGGAAGAAGAGCTAAATGGATTGCAAAGCTAGTTGAGTTTAATATAGAATTGAAGCCCACCAAGCTTGTCAGAGGTCAAGATTTTGCCAGATTAATGGTTGAGGAAAATTGCAGAACACTGGACATAAATCTCAATTTCAAAAAATGGTAAGGCAGCAGAGGAAACAACTGGACCAGGGAAAAATCAGCCATTAGCAGAAAATATAGCTTCTTGTAATTGGTACTCTGGAACAATTCAGTTTTTGCTAAAGCTAGAAGTTCCTCCAGGTATTTGTTCAAGCCAAGCCATAACTATTAAGCTCAAGGCAACTAAATATTGCATCCATGAAAATATGCTCTATTGGAGGGACCCATCTGGGTTGCTTTTAAGATGTCTGGACAAAGAACAATCAGTGGAAGTAATGCAACAATTTCGTTCCAACATGTGTGGAGGACATCATTATTGGAAAACTATAGCCCATAAGATCCTCAGAGTTGGGTACTATTGGCCCACCTTATTTTCTGGTGTCTTTTTATTTGTTAAAACATGTGACAGATGCCAAAGATTTGACAGGAAGCAGCAATTGAAGTCCCTACCCTTAAAGCCTATACATGCTAGTGGCCCTCTTCAGCAGTGGGGCTTGGATTTCATCGGAGAAATCAATCCACATTCCAATGGCCAACAAAGATGGATCTTAGTAGCCACTTATTATTTCACTAAATGGATTGAGGCCATTCCTACTAGAAAGGTTGATCATCATGTGGTCATGAAGTTTTTGATAGAAAATATCTTCACCAGATTTGGGTGCCCACACAAAATAGTTACAAACAATGCAACAGCCTTCAGGGCAAAGGAATTGGTGGACATGTGCAATTCAATGGGCATTAAACTGGTTCATTCACCCTCATATTACCCTCAAGGAAATGGTCTAGTAGAATCTTCCAACAAGAGTCCAATAAGGATAATTAAAAAGTTGTTGGAAGACGACAAAAAGAATTGGGATTCTAAGCTCAAATACGCACTGTGGGCTGATAGAGTTACCATTAAGAAATCCACAGGGAATTCTCCATTCAAGCTGGTATATGGCACTGAGGCTGTATTCCCAATTCAATTAACTCTCCCCATGGCAAAGTTCCTACAAAAAGAGCAGAGTGAGGAAGAGGACATTGCAAAAAGAATCACTAATTTAGGAGAGGTACATCAAATCAGAGAATAACTGGTTGAAAGGTTTGTGATACATCAAAATAAGATCAAGGAAGTTTTTGACAGAAGGAAAAAATCAGATAATTTTCAGGTTGGAGATCAGGTTCTGAATTGGTATGCACTGAAAGAAAAGAAAGGCAATCATGGGAAGTTTGATGTTTTTTGGACAGGGCCTTTTATCATTTCTCAGATCCAAGGGAACAATACCTTCATACTACAAAGTATGGAAGGGGAGATAACTTTTGATGGCCTAGTTAATGGGCATTTTCTAAAAATTTATGCTATTTAAGGTCTTTTGGCCTTAAAATTGTAAATATGTTGCTTTATCTATTTTAGTGTAGACTCAGTTAGACTCCATGCCCAATGGAACGCTAGGAAATTTTGCTAATTGGTTTTCATAGGAAAGGCATTGATCTGCAAGTTCTTGAGACCTTGCAGGGAGGATCTCATCCCTAAAAGGAGTTAGTGTTAGCTCTACTATATTCTCTAAAGTTGGAGGCCACTTTGGTCCTTGGTCATGCTCAAAGAAAAGCTTATGGTGGTTTCCATCACCTTCTCGTCTACCCCTCTCACACTCCTTTTGTCTTGAATTCCCATGATTTTTGTTGAAAATCATATTAAAAAGCCTTTTGCTCTTAAGCCCGAGTGCAAAGCCTGAACCCTCATACAAATGCCTTCCTGCGACCGTGCGCCTTCATATCCCTTTCGCCCGTAGTCGCAGCCATTGATCACCGCACCTCAATCTCACAGTCCCCACCACATTCAATGAACAACTTACCCATTTGTATCCATAACATCCAATCATCTCCATTGCGATTGGACGACAGTCGCACCCCCCATGCCTTCAAACCGCCTAGATGATAACTCACGATCAAAAGTGGTTTCGCCTATTCCTCGCCGCCAGGCATCATGCATTGAATGGGATCGTACGATGTTGTATGATTACCGCCTAACCCCCAACGGCGGTGTGGGAAATACCGCTTACCACCCTTCCTTTGTCCCCGCTCGTTAAAATCCACACATCTCCTCTGCCCGATCACTGTTGGATCTGTCCACCCGAGATCCAATGGCTCACAGTCCACCGTCTTTTCGTTTGATCCAACAGTTGATATCCATCCTCCGTGCTACTCATACGTCCACCATGTAATCCTCTTGCCCTGATAATCTCATGCGCCCGAAGGCTAAAGACGACCGTCTATCAGTGCTTGGTGCATTTCCTCTTCAACCACCATATTCAACTCACTGTGTACCCGAGGAGGCAAAAGATGAACCTCGAGTAGATAAATACATTTAGCAGTTATGGAATTTTATCCTTTACGACACTCTAGCCAACTCAAAGGACAACAGAGCACCTGAGAACATCAGATTTATTCATTAAAGCATGCAAATTGCAGTCAGAAGCTCTGCCAAGTAGTTAAAGTGGTTGGTGGTCAATTATGACCCCTCCATACTTAGAATGGCTGAGTGCCTTTGTATCCAAACTCTATATATACCCAAAAACAAGATGTAATCAAGGATGATGGTTGTTGTTTTGATGTAAGGTTCAACTTCTAGATACTGTAACTGCTTTGATACTTGCATCGTCTCATCTTCATTTTTATCTAATACAAGCTTCTTTTGTTGTTAATTGCTCACTTTCCATACCTATTCTGTTCTAGGCTATGCTTGTTATGCAGTTTTTCTAAACTCTTGATGTTTAGAATTAGAGGAGTTGCCATCCTACCTCTGCGTTGGAATATTGTATGTATCAATGAATGTGTTACTTAGGTTTCTTTTCACTTAATGCTAGAGAGTTGTCATCCTGTCTGTGCATTAGGGAATTATATTTGCAGACCTCTTTACTGGTTCTAGCTGGCCATCACAAGGTCTTGTGCATCTACTAGTGTGGTCAGTATTCTCCATATTCACCCAATCCTTAAAATTGTGAGTAATTGGTGGTCTAAATCCTTGTAGTCTGGGGGTGTTCACGCATGTCTGGAGTCAAGCAAAGTAGGAGTGGTTATCTGGCTTGAACAAGCATCATTCCTTCCATTCATTCATCTACAACATTAAGTTGAATTAGTAATGTCCCGAGCATCTCCGAGGTACAACCTACGAGAGTTTCTTAGGGTGATAACAAACCCCAACATAAGGAATTTTTCAAGTTGAAGCATTGTCGCTGCTCTACAGTAGTGCTCACATTACTAGACCTACGGTAATCATTTGCAATCGAGAGAGATGCCTCTGACTATGCTATTGGTGTAGCTATTACTCAGTAGGGGAATCACGTGGTGTGTCACAGTGAGACACTTTGAGACACAGTCCCAAAGTACCTTACCTATGAAAAGGAGATGTATTCCATTATGCAATCCTGCCGACAATGGAAGAATTACAATTTGAGAAAGGAAACGGTCATCCACATAGACCACCAACCTTTGCAGTTCATAGATACATAGGGGAGGTTTTAGAATAATTTCCATTTTAAATGGGCCACATAACTGCAAGAATCTCATTTTAACACTATGTACAAGAAGGGTATCTCCAACAATGTTGCAGACTACCTCAATCGACCGCCAGTCATGGAATTGGCCACTGTGCTCCACTCTTGTGGGCCCAAGTGATCTTAATTTAAATAGGAATGCAAAAAGTTACAAATATAACCATAAATATAGAGATGCAACAAATATAACACTATCTTTCATTAATATGAAATAATGAAATATGCTTACAAACAAAATAGAAATGAGACTAGCTCGGGCGATGGTAGCTTATTTCTGAGAAGAGATGTGGCCGCTACATGCCTCTGAACTGAGTTACAATGAGGCTCAAGGGCCTTTTTATTATTAAACAATAAGAGAAAACCCTAAAAAACCAAAACCCTAACCCGAGGAGATGTAACACCAAGAGTTTATGGGCCTGGTTGGGGTTACTTGGGCAACCAACTTCCCGGGGTCATAACTTGGTCATATTAACTCCATTTGACATGCATCATACCTCATTGGAAATATATCTCCAAGAAATAAAAAATAAAGTGTGATTTAAATGAAATCACTTGGAAAAATGTTGACAAAAAAATCTTCTAGGGCCTCAAAATGGCTCCAGAAGTTCAGGACCCAAAAAATTGCCAAAAATAGTAAATTGTCCTACAATTGAGGAAAATGAAAAATTGAAAGAAATAATGGTGGGGGTCCATGTGGAATAGGTGGGTGGCTACCAATATCCACTTGGATCATTCCTCGCCCCCAAGAAGCAATGGTCTCCATTGCGTTGAGTTCCTCCATGAGATCAAGAAACTTATGCTGAACATGGTCCCTAGTGAGCCATTTTCCTTGGTGCAGGAGTTGGCCAAGTTTGAAAAATTGATGCAGTTGGATCTTTTTTTGGTGATTGTTCTTGATCTGCATGTCCATGATGCGATCAGTTGCAGCTTGTTCCATGTAGTTTGGAATTAACTCTGATGGTGTGAGTTGTTCTGCAATGTCGGATGTGTCCAGTAATGATGGAAGGTATGGCTGTAGGAGATCCACATTGAACACTAGGTGCAGGCCAAGAAATGGGGGAATGTTGAGCTAAACATCATTATCTTCCATAGCCTTGGTGATGGTGTATGACCCATATCGAAGTGGGTGAATCTTGCGGTGGGGCCCAGCGAGGCGCTCCTTCTGCAAATGTAGGTAAAATTTGTCATCCACTTGGAACTTATGTGGCACCCGATGTTGATCATGCCACTTCTTATACATAGAATTGGCTTTGTCCAATATGTCATGGACCTATAAGTGGATGAGTTGAATATGCTTAATGAAGTTATTTGTCTTGTCGGCTTCGAACTAGACATGAGATGAATTTGCCTGAGTCACTACAAATGGTATGGCCACATCAATGGGACATAATGGCCAAAATCCCAAGCCCACTTGAAAATGGTTGTGGCTAGTCTAGTTGTGGAGAGCTTGGTTGTAGCTGTGCTAGACAAGGGGGAGTCTCTCATCCCATGTGTGTGAATGCTTTGAGTTGTACGTGCGCATAATGTGTACAATCATCTTGTTGACGACCTATGTCTAACCTTCAGTTTGGGGATGGAAAGCTATGGACTTAGTGAGCTTGGTGTCTAGCATCAACTAGAGACTGGACCAAAATGTACTGAGGAACTTGCTATCCCAATCTGAGATGAGATACTGTGGGATCTCGAAGTGTATCAACATGTTCAAAGAAGAGTTTAGGAGTGGCTTCTATTGTGATACTCTTCTTCCAGGCCACCATAATGGCCATCTTCAAGAATCTGTTGATGACCACAAAATCACAGTGATTGCCATGCTTGGTAGAAGGAAGGCCTAACATGTAATCCATGGAGATGGATTCCCATAATCGACTAGTGGTAGGTAGCAGAGTATAGATACCTTGCTTCTTGATGTCTGATCTAGCAATGGCACAGGAAATGTAGGATCTAATGTACTTCCTGACATCCTCTCAAAGATTCGACAAACATAAATACCTTTGCATTATTGCCACCATTTTCTCAACCTCGAAATCCCTAGTGGCCTGAATGTAGTGCGCTTCCAAAATCATCTTCATACGCTCGCTTGAAGGAACACAAAGGTGTCCCTGGTGGCATAACAAAGCATCCCAAAGGTAAAACTTTGGAACTTTCTCACCCTCTAAGAGCATATGGTATGTGTGGTCAAATTCTGGGTCGCTTTTGTATAGAAGTGGCCAATCAAAAGTCTCGTTCCCACAAGAGTTGAGCATGGTGGTTAACGCCATGATCAGTGGTCAGCTAAGGCAGTCTACAACATTATTTGTGCTGCCCTTCTTGTACTTGATATTCAAATGGAACTCTTACAGGTATGTGGACCACTTCTGATGGCAATCTTTCTGCAACTTCCCTTGCATCTGTATGAACTACAAGGGTCGGTGGTCTGTGTGGATGACCGTTTCCTTCCCAAAAATGTAATGCTTCCATTGTTGGCAAGCCTGCAGAATGGAATACATATCTTTGTCATAAGTGGGATACTTCTAGATTGTGTCTGAAAGTGTCCCACTGTGATATGCCACTGGATGTTCTCGTTGAGTAAGGACTGCCCCAATAGCATATTTAGAGGCATCTACCTCAATCTCAAATGGTTGTTTCAAGTCTGGTAACGTGAGAATTGGTGCAGAGCAGAGGCGATGTTTCAACTCTACGAGTGCCTTATGTTGAGATTTAGACAAAAATATTTTTTCTTTCTCTCCTCCTATGGTTACTTGACTCAAGGGCCAAGTGATATGAGAGAATCCCAACACAAAATTGTGATAGAAATTGGCAAGACCCAGAAAGTTGCGAAGCTTCATTAGAGTGGTTGGGGGTGGGAAATTCTGAATGACTTGGATCTTGGTTGGATACACATGCACCTCCTATTCATCTATAATGTATCCTAGATATTGAACCTGGGTCATGCCAAAAATGCATTTCTCCAATACGGGGCATAGATTTAAAGGTCCGGATGTCCTGGATCTAATACGATATTAAAATTCACATAATAAATTTATCAATGTCGTTCTTCATCACACATTGACATATCAACAATGCTACATCTTGTACTTAAATATGCTAATCATTGATTTCTTTTAAAACCCAAGGTCGACCCCAACAATGAGTCACATCATCCATCACAAGTTCCCATCACATGTTTCTATATCGCAACAAATTTATCGCATCACAAAACAAAAATGAAGCCTTGCCTTAAGATTCACCGATGCGATAAACTCTGATATATGTCTCTCTACCATTGTCGATTGACAATCATATATTGCTCAATCACATATCGGAAAAGGTAAAAATCGTAGATTGAAATTTATGCATGGGAAGGAAACTTGCAATGCGAAACATCTGGTAAGGCATTGTGTTTTATAAAATATTTTAAGGCACTCTTGGGTGATCATTATCGTAATGAAGCAACTAATAATAAATTTGCAACATGGTCAAATCATTTTTTATTTTTCTTATATTTAAGTTTTGGATATATCACACTATATTTAATATATGAAATTTAAGACCTACCCATCGACACATATGTATTTCATTATCTTGGATTTAGTCTTAATTCTGAAAAATTTATTAAAATCACGGAGTTGATATGAAACTTATAATATTATGAGAACATTCATCATTGTGATTCATTAAAAGGTATCATTTTATTCTCATTTATGATGGATTTGGTTGATTTTTTATTCCTTGAACACAAAACATTGCTATCTTAGTTTACTCCTCAATTTAGTATAGATTTAACAAGTAATGATTTTGGGTTATAAGATTATATTTAGTTCAACTTCTGCATGCTTTTAATTCTAATTAAAAGAAGAAGTTAACTAGTATTAGAGAAGATGATACCTCTCAAGTAAGATTAAATGCAATTCTCCAATAATAAGTTTTCATGTGTCCACTTTCATTTATTTTTCATCTCTTTACTTTTAGTTTCAGTTTTGTTTTTTTTTTTGCTAACATAAAAATTTGTTTTATAGGCCTTCATAAAAATTCTCAAACCTCCACCAAATCAGATTTTGAAGCTTATTCCTCTTCTTCTAGTTTTATTTCAAGTTTTTAAACCAAACAGTGATAATCTTCATCAAAAAAGCTACACTAGGAAGTTTCTAAACCTTTAGTTTGTTTCTTTAAGAATTTCTTTTATTAGAAAATATTTGATATGATGATTTGAAACAAAACAATTGACACCAGACAAAAAAAAAATTGTTGTCACTAAATTTTATCATCACTGCTATCAGAAGCCTAAACGCTTATAACTCTGCAAGATAAAATTTATCTAAATCTCGACATAAGAAGGAATGGTCACACGATTATTTTCTTTTACTTCGTTTCATTGAGACATTGGCATAAATTGTCTTGTTGGAGTTTATCTTTTAATTTTATTTTTTTTTACCTTTCACCTTCTTCATTTTTAATTTTGTTTGTTGATTTCTTTTCTTACTTTAGCTTAGCAATTCTTTTCCCTTTTTTTTTGGTTTTGTTTTGATTTTGGTGACTCTGTCATGATTTATGTGAAAGGATTTTTCCTCGCCGGATAACGATTAACATACATGGGAAATCTCTTAACTCTATCTATTTTAGTGAATTTCATTTATCATTAAAAGGATATCTTTATGGACCCATAAAATCATCTTTCTTTAAATATTTTTCATGGAGGAACACAATTTCTTACTAAGTGTTTGAGTTTAATTTTTCAAGGAAAGAATTGATTTAAGTTTAACACAATGAATCCCTTCTAACCCTCCACATAAAAGCCTATGATTGATAGCTGTAGGGAAAGAATTTGGAGAAAAAAGTATGAAAGTATTATGTCCATTAAACATAAATCTCTATTACCATCCCACCTCTTTCACTCAAACACATCATAAACTAAAAGCTTGCAAATATGCTCATCAAAAAGGCGATTAAACAGGAAGCATGGGAAATACAAGTAAACTTGTCGGGGCTATGAACACTCGCTAGTAGCGGGACTAGGCTTGTATGGCATAAAAGACAACTTCAACGTGGTACTGTTCACGCTATCTTGTGTGATTTATGTCAGAGAAAACCATAAAATGGATATATGCTTTATCAAAAACTCATATGTCTACCTTATTCTATTATTATATGAGGTAGTTTTAAAACAATTTTTCCCAAATTTGGATTCATGACTTTTACTCTAGTCTTCTTTGAGTATTTATATTTACAGACTCATATTGCTTAATCTACTTTATGTGGGACCTATGGAAATATTTTAATGTTAGATGATTTGTAAACTCCACTATTTTTAACGTTTGGATCAATTAAAGTTCATTATCTTTAACCAGAGATAACTGGTTTTTCCTAGTGTGTTGTCATTGTTGTAGGGAAAACCTAACATCCCCCATTACTTCAAGTAATAGGGACCCTTTCCATTAATTTTTGGCTAAGATTCTTTTATAATTTTCATTTAAGTCAATTGTCTTACAATTTTTTCATTTTTTAGTTTCATAGAATCTCTATTTTGATTGTTTCACTGAATCTGAATTTTCATTAGTTTCCATCGATACTTGTTTCGATTCATTTGGTCAATTGATTTGTAAATGACACTCCTTTGAAGTTTGATTGTTTCCTCGCTTGGACTAAAAATGTAAATAAATGTATATAATTTCAATTTTTCATAGCTTATTAAGTTCAATAGTCATTCTTTGTAAATATTAACTCTTATGTAGTTCTTACTAATATTCTTTTATTTTTTCATTAACGGTCCTACAAAATTGACCCAGCTAAATCATACAATGGATGAAAACGTGTTTCAGAATATTGGTAATTTACTCTAATTTATTATTTTAAAACAAGTTGCCAAGGTCAGATTCTCAAAATTGCAAAGTGGCTATAGTCCAATTTGTAGGATTATTAATTCCAAGTTGGCCCCACTTCATATCACTTCCTTCCTTCCAAAATCCTGATCTAAGAAAGAAATGTGATCCAAATATTACGATTTTAGAAATGTAATCCAAAAATTGTGATTTTAAAATCATGATCAAAATTTGCGATGTGATATTGCGATTGTGATACATCACAAATCGCATATCGCAAATAAAATTGTTTTTATTCGTTTGTATTAAAAAACTTTGATTTCACGATTTTAGAATTATGTGAGAGATTGACAATTTTTAAATATATGGTTTTTTTATCACCTCCTTATGACTCCCGTACCTCCACCTCACTCACCCTCATGTCACCCCACCTCACACTCCACTCACCTCCATTACCTTATCCCTCCATTCCCCATTTCATGTATAACTAAAATGAAATGTTAATACAATTTCTAAGTAATATAATTAATATATTATATTAATTATTATAAGAAAATATATTATAAATTTAATATAATTTGTTTATACTATTAATATAATATAAACATAGTTTAATTAAATTTTCAATTTATTAATTAAATTTTGTAACTTAATTAATTTTTCAATTAAATTAGAATTAATTAAATAACAAAAGTCATCAATAGAAAACTGATATTTCCATTTCAATTATTTATTTAATTGAATTTTATTAGATTTATTTTAATTCTAGATTTAGCGTTTTGACTTTATTTTTGTATTTTAATTTTGTTTTAATTTGTTTTGCAGAAAAACAACTGAAGAGATGAATAGAAAATAATCTCAATCAATGAGAAGGCTCCAACAATAGAAGAATGCAATTTTGAGCCAATGAAAATTGATTAAACATATTTCTTCTTCAACAAACTTTCTGGTTAATAATGTTGGAAATAATACTGAGAGGGGGGGTGAATCAGTATTATCACATTAATAAAACTTTTTCATTTCCAAACTCTGATTCATATATGCTACTTCCACAACTTCTTATGATTAAGTTAATTGATCTTCAATGAGTGCATTAGAACATTATCAACCATATTATCAGTTAACAGATGCAGTAACATAGAATAGATCATCACACATAAGGCACACACATGAACACCATGATATAAGGTGGAAACCCAATGCGGGAGAAAACCACCTGCTGCAAGTCATCTCAATCTTCTTCTTAATAAGAAAATCCTTTTACAATATTTGTACTGGTGCAGTCTTATACCAGTACGGGAGCTACAACCCCCTTTGCTCTTGTACTAGCCGATCCATTTACTAGTACGCAGGCTGCTACCTGCTAAAATGCTCCAAAGATTCCCCTTTGCTTTTGTACTAGCTTAAGTACTAGTATGTAGGCGCCGGCCTACAATCTTCTCTCCTCCAGGTACCACGTTTCATCAATTTTCATACTGGACCCAATAACCACATTGAAGCTCATAATAAAACAACCTTCTGAGTCACCCAATCACTAGATCAATACTTATACAATGAGAGTCATCAATCAGATCTAGTACATCAGATTACATAAAGATGAGTCTTTAAGAACCTGATCCATTCATCCATCAATGTATAAAAATTTAATCAATCACAACTGTTATCAGAACTTAATACCAGAAATCAGACATCACTTCAAAACCCAGAACACAGCAATGATAAACATGGATAGCTAAGTAGATTTCATGAGAAGTACGCAGCTTCACCCATATAACAGATGCGTATAAGTACGCACTGTTTCCAACTGCTTCCCTGCATACGTGCGCACTGTGCCTCACAGACTTCCTGCGTACGTGCACTCTGTGTCCAATGAACTACCTGCGCCCCTCCGCATCTGCAGCGCTTCTGGTCCTGCGTATCTGCACACCTGCAATGCTTCTGTGCCTACGTATCTCCACACATTTCTTTCACTGGACCTGCGTACCTCGGGTATAGATAATTTCGAGACTTCAAGAATAACCCAGAATGTCAGATCTACAAATCTGAATATGCGCCAAGGAGATATCAACCCATTAGTAGATCTGATTTGTAGTTCTCATGTTTCTCCTTGATTTAGATCTAGCTATCTCTCATAACCCATCACTAGAATTTCAAATCTAGCTTCTTAAGATATTCAACCCAAGCATACATAAGCCAAATGATCTCCTTAGCTTTATATAGGCAAGCTCTTCCTCAAATCAAGGATCATGGGGCTCAATAATAATAATAAAATAAAACAATACCACGGGCCAAAACCATGATAACACAATACCATCGGCTAAATACCAAGGGTTAAACATAAGAAACCCCACATGAGCACGCTTTACTGCCTTGAAGAGTGTGCACTGGGGTACGCACCCCATGAATGGGTAACCTGCGGGTATGTACGCACTTTATATAAGACATGCCTGCGTGTCCGCACCTTTTGTACGGTGTGCCTGCGTACTCCTTATTTTCTTTAATATTTGAGAGCTGATCATCAATCTCTGCTACTGTCCTGTTGTACAATGATCCATCACCTGAATGGGTTGCCATCAAGGACAACACTTTAGCCATAATGCCAACAATCTCCCCCTTTGGACTTGATGGCAAAGCTTACTTGTGAACTGTCATCTGATCCCTTTTGCTGTCCGATAACCCATGCACTCTGTCACATCTGATATTTCTTCTGTAGATTCATCTGAATGTATGCAAGTGAGATGATCTTCTATGAGAGGGTTGCCATCAAGTACAACACATGCATCATAATTCCAACAGTCTCCCCCTTTGGACTTGATGGCAACAACACCGAATCACTCTCCCCCTTTGACATCAAGGGCAAAGGGTTATGCTCCCCCAAGAACATGCTCTCCTTGACTATAAACCAGATCTGCTGAAGTCTCTTGAATGAACTCCCCCTTTGTATATGCCATGGTGCTCCAATCTGATAATGCTCTTTATGAGAACATGCTGAGATGTTTGCTCTACTATATAGTGTTGTTCACGCTCAAGCTCCCCCTGACTATAAGAAAGGTCTGCAAAAGATGTTCTACAAGAAGAACATGACTCTATATATAAATGACCTTCCTATCACTAAAAGACTCAATACATACATCCATCACCAAACATAATGGTGATACACCAAAAGTTTACATATGATAACATCATTCATCCCAGGCATAGTGGGGAAACCAACATAGGTCGTTACATGACCTGAAGAGATGACTACAATAGAGACACACTATTACATCATGAGAAAATACCAATCACCTAAGATAAATATCAGCAACAAATCAGCAGCTTGCATGAATCATCAATGTATGTCCTCATCAACTCATCCTTTTGCATAGAATATAGAATCATTCTATCATATGTGAGAAACACCATAGCCATCCAGATCTGCATGGACCAAGTATCATCAATAGGAAGATCTGCATCAATCAACATATGCACGAAACAACCTATCATCATATAGGTAATAACTCATCATCATCATGTCCTCAACAATGCAACTTTGAATAATCATCCCTGTATCAATTGACAATCCTCATCCATTTGTGCCAAGAACAACCTGCAATATGTGATCTTTATGCATATGGCGACAACATCATATGAGAGACTCATCATCAAGAGAATTCAAGCAATGTACTTCTTCTTATCCTTACGAAGATCACCATGTAAGCACCATTAGAGAATCAACCACAAATCTGATCTAAGTATCAACTATGTAACCCCAAGAATCATCTGAACAACTCATAACCATATCATAGCAAGATGAATCATAAGTATCATCACCAAGGACCATAATGCCAACAATGCATTGAGAACATATGCTCCCCCCAAACTGGTGCCATCTGTTAGATCTGATCATGCATATCAATAAGAAGAGTCAGCCAATAAATGCCTTAAGACAGGTACGCCGTTTTTCTTTATCTGTCCTGTGTAGCCACGCACTTCATCTTCTTCTCCCCTGCGCACACCCGCAGAGATCCTTCTTTTGTACTGTGTACATACGCAGACAGTCTTCAACTACAGTGCGTACTCACGCACCTGTGCCAACAGTAGACCGCGTACCTCATGCACCTTTTCTTCCATCGCGCCACGTACTTCTATATAAGTCCGCAGGGTATCCTCCTATCGCGCCGCGTACCTCCGATCTTGCTACGCACCTGTTCTTCAGTTACTCCGCGTACTTCCGCATGTGTTCTTTTCCTTAAGCCGCGTATCTCCGCACAGGGACTGTGCCTTCGCTTGCGTAGCTCCGCACCGGATCATATACTCTGCTGCGTACGCCCGCACTTTCACTGTGTATCACCTGCGTACTTCTGATTAGGGCCGAATAGCAGTCCTCCTTGGTGCCACTGACAGTCAAATTTCCAGATCTGATCTTGCGCTCAAGAAATCATACTTCATAGATCTATTTCACTTTCCCTACTGCCTTTCTTCAAACAATCATATACGCGATTGTGCAGTATCCAACTCACGTATATACGCAACTTCCCTTTATGGAGTTTGCATATGAGATTCAGGACACTGAAGTTTTGTACTTTCAGCTCCCTCTGATTCTGGTATGTCTGTACGTTGTGCTGTGCTACCTTTCTCTGATTGTACTTTTTTTTTCCTCCATATCTTCAAGCGTGATGATGTCATTTTCTCCTTTGGATATGGTGCCCACACTTTGTTCCTGCATTCCTTAGCTATATGTCCAAGTTTGTTACATGCATAACATCTTACATGTTTCATATTCCTCCTGTAACAATCAGTAGCTTTGGGACCAAACATATTGCAAGCAAAGCAATAT
>APFE031300396.1:0-10294 GCA_000404065.3 Pinus taeda
TAACTTTATTTATTAAATCCCAAAAAATATCCTTTTCCCATATATTTTATTAAAATCCGATAAGTTAATATGCCACCCCAAGTTTGAAAAATAAACTTTATAATGGGTTAATTAAGTCGATCAATGACTAATTAATAATCATGACCCACTGTCGAATAAAAGAAAGTAATTAATCAATCAGTGATGAATTAATAATCTATCTCCACCAATGAAATCACTCCCAATGTCATTAACCCTCCATAATCCGCAATTAATTAATGCCTCCACACATTAAAACCCTGCCTGGCCCCTCCATTAAACTTCATATCAAATCAATACCCCAATCACTGTGCGATCTGTCCCCTTTTGATCCAGCAATTGACACTTATATCGAGCAGCCTTCGAAGGTTGACCTTTACCCGCCCGATATGGGTGGTTTCACTATTCACGCTACTGCTACGTGGTGCCCGATGAATGGCATCAGGTGGCCTCGCCCCAAAACCACGTTATCCCAAAAGTGGTGCGATATGATCCTACTTACTGTCTCTCACTAAATGAAAAAATGTCACATCCCCCTGCTCAATGCCAAGTGTCCTTTTCCTAGTGTACCCGCCAAAATCATTGAATTTATGAATAAAACTAAAAAACTCATTATCTTTTGTTTTATCTTGGAAAAGACCACTTAGACCTCCATGCAAGAACCAAAGTACGTGCAACCGTCAACCCACGTTCAACTTCCAACCTGTTGAAGCTGCTAAAACTCTAGACCACCTCTCAGTCACTTGCACTTCCTGCAAATAGTGCACAATCGCTATTACTCCGTTCAAAGCCGAAAACTAGGTATTTACCCAAATTCGCTGAGAAACCCTATTTTATTCCAAAACCTGGACTAAATTGCTTCCAATTACTAAGTAATTCAGTCAAATAGTTGCCCAATGACTCCAAAATACTCTGAATTAGACCAATTTTCCCCAATTTCACTGAAAACCCTTTGCCTCGGTCCTTGAATCCACAAGAACCAAGGATGTCTGCTCCAATTACATTAAATGTCTTCCCATTTCTACTCCTCACATAGATATAGACCATCTCCCATTGGCAGATAAAGATTTTCAGATTAAATATACATCTGTCCAAGAATCACTTTAGAAACTATGCTGCAGGTAGAGATTCCAGTAGCTGAACCATGCAGACTACATAGGGCTTTGGGAATCAGATTTACCCAAGTACTAGTTCCCCAGAGTTCATATCTTCCCTGAGATTATCCATATCTTCCCTGACACAATCTAAATAGAGTGAGTTGGCCACCACTCCTCAGACTGTAATTCCTACAGTTTCTACAATAGTACCCTCCACATTGGCTACTTCATTAGCACCAATAGTTCCACCAACTACTGCTCTGCCAGTTACAGGTACATCAACATGCACAGAGACATGAACAGAAAAGACAGCTGAATTGGAAAAATCCATGGAGGAGATGACCATCGATGTTACTAAGCTTAAGAAACTTCGAGAACAAGTGTCAAGTTTGGAAACTAATTCTAAACTTGCACAAATATAGTAGAAAGAAGAAGCTCAAAAGAATCAAAGAATGGGAGAGAGAATAAAAGTCCTTGAAAAGGACTTGAAATTGCAAAAACCACTTGGAGACATGAAGGAAATTATTTGGGTCAACATCATTGATTCCATCAATTATGTTTGGCCATCTATTCAAGTTATTGTTGAACAGACTGAACTAGTCAAAGTGGCCACAGAAGCAATTTGCAAGAAAATGGACGAATTGGGAGATAAGCTTGAAGAAGCCAACCAATTGATAACATTCTTGAACAACAGAAATAGGTACCAGCTTGATGAGCTGGAAATAGAAGATAGAATAGGAACAATCATAGAAATCAAGAAGGTCCTCACCAAGAGAAACCTTATGCTAAATCTTGAGAAAAAATGCCAAAGTATCCAAGCAGACATTGATATATTTATGACAAAGTATGGTATTTTAAGAGAAAAGGGACTTCCTAGTCCTATGGTAATACATGACAAGCTGATGATTCAAGATGATTATCTTGAAAGACTAAACAAGCTGGCCAGAAGCCAAGCTAGTACTTCAAGGGTAAAATATTTGCCCACTGGGAAGGTATTATATGACAGTTTGGAAAATTTGTTTTCATAGAACATGAGGTCAAGAACTTGTTCGTCAACTGGCCTAATTTTGCCAAGTATACAGAATATGACGAGATATATAGAAGGATGATAAGGATAAAATTAATTGACAGTTAATGGTGGATGAAACATACAAATTTACTATAAAAATTACTGTAGTAAATCTACATGGTAAAACATGGCTGCCAGGTAAAACAGGTAAGGCAGAGTCAAAGTAGAACAGGTAAAGAGTATTAGTAGGTAGAATACATAAAGTAATTCCAGCACGTAAGTATCAAGCAACCAAAAGAGCCAAATCCGAATTACAATAGCCAACATAGTCATAATAAAAGGGACAATAAGAAGACAGTTCTTCATCCGTCTCTATCTTCGTGCTTGAAGATATTTTCAGTCTCCTAGAATAATTCTCATATTGTTATGAGATATTTTGTAACCTTTTTTGTATAAATATTTCATAAAATGAAGTAATTGGTGTGGATTAAAATATATTTTTGTAGACATTTTGTATTGAGCCAAGGAGCTATTGTACTCAAGACTAGACTGATTTTGCTGGATATAAAATAAAGCTAAGGACATTTCACTAGATTCTCATGCATAGTTGGAACAGATAATTATTATATTTTCATGTTTAAATATTGTTTTCTCTTCATGTTATAAATATTCATATGTGTCTCTTATGAAATCTGTAAAGTAAAAAAGGAATTATATCTCAAAACTAGCTTAAAATTCTCTTCGTTTTAACTGTTTAATTTCTATATGTTTTGTGCCACACTATCTTGGTTTGGGAATTCTTCATTGCTCCCTTACTTCCGTAGTTTACCCCCCTTTTGGTCCATAGTAAAGGATTCTTCATTTTCCTTTATTACTGATCATCCTTACTTTCTTCATCTTAATCCTGGTTAAGGATTCTTCATTTCCCTTTGCCCTGGATAGGACTACCTCATCCATTTGAACCTGTAGATTTACTTTTACTGTGCTAGCCTACCCTGTGAATTCTTACCTTAGTGATTGATCAGATCCAGTTAAGCCACTCTTGATTGAATCCATAGACAAATGGCCTGAATACTTACTCTACCCACCTGTTTTCTTAATTCCACCACCCAATCAAAACCAAAATATCATAAGCATTAAGAACTAGCCTGAAAACCTATTTAAAACAAAGTTAAATTATAAAGAGTGAGCCCTCTCTGGACTTAGGTTGGCTAGAACCTGAGTCTAAAAGATTAGGTTTGTGGTTACCTCGGACTAATCCTTCTTTGATAACTTCTAGGGGAAACCTCTGAGTGATAACAATGTCGAAGGAAAATACATACTATTTGAAGTGAACCTTGGTGTAAGCACAATGCTTGCACACTAACGAGTGTCACCTTCTCTAGTCAATTGTTTTTGGGTTAAGACTTGTCGGATTAGTCAAGTAGAGTAAGGTGAGGGGGAAAACCTTAACAGGAACGTCAAATATACATTAGACTAATTATCTAGTAGAACAACCTCTTCTGCTCTCAATAAGTTAGGATCCTTCTTCTACCCCTAAAATGAATAAGTGTTATGCACAGTGAAAATGAAAAATGAAAAAAAAATCAAAGTCAAAAAATTCAAAACGAAAAATGAATAAGGCAAAAGAAGAGAAAGGCTTCATGTGCAAGGAGATGATGCAAGTAACTCCACCAGGGTACTAACCAAGCCACTTGTAGCAGAGACATGCTTGTGTTCCTATGTGACTACACAAGGGTACTGTCTAGGCATGTTGGCAGTGAGCAACACCAGAGATGAAACTAAGAGTCTAACATCTATACTGCTTGTGCATTTATATACCCATCAACCCCAATCGAAACAACTTTGTTGCCTTGTCCTGGAATGTGTGTAAATCAGCCAGGAGTCTAGGAGAGGCTACATCTTATAATCAAGCATGTGCGAAGCCAAGACAAGATGAGAGATGAACAATACTTCTGGAGGTGTTAGACTTTATTTTCATGAACAAGGTCCATTCAGAGAGCTTGAGTTCTCCCAGTGTGTCGCCAAGTGTTGTAGCCGATACAACCACCCTCCAAAATTTTTCCTTAGCCTATTTTGGAGCCCCACTGCCAACCTTCATAGTATCTTCCCTTGCTTTGTCAATTCCTCAAGATTTAGTGTCTTTCTTTCTCAAAGGAAGCCTGTCGATCATGGTTTGATCTCTACCTTTCATAGGTTGCTCACCCAGACTTGGTCCAGTTGCAAGTTGAGAAACTTCCCCTTGTAAATTGCACATTTATGGAGGGCAACCATCCTTCCCTCCAGAAATTTTGCAATCCTCTCTGATAGCCTGTTGGACTCCAATATTCTGCAATCCTACCAGCCAACCCTCCCAAAAATATTTGCACAAAATGTTCCTAGCAACAGATTTTTCGGGCCAAGATTTGTGAAAATCTATGCAGCACTCAACTGCACTGCCCATAAATTGTGTAAATCTCCTGGGTACCCATCCCAGCTCCCAACCAGAAATGCACCATTTTCTCCAAAAGTCGAGCAGTCACTTGCATGTGCAACTAAGTTTACCATTTCCCTCTGGGACCGAGCAAAACAAACTTGCATGCATAGGATGCTTCTCCCAAGGTAGCATGCAGAGGCATACCTTGTCTCAGGTATCTATGTTTAGCAGTTGGAGGATACATACAAGGAGAAATTTAGAAACCTCCCACCAAGTGTTGCTTACCCTAGATTTGTGGCATGCGCATCACAACTTTGATGTTATCAAAAATCATCAATCAGAGGCTGCAGATCTCATTTCTCACATAAAACTTACAAATCTAACATCCCACAGCACATCTAGGAGTAGTCAGCACATTCAGCTCAGTTTTTTTTGGGTAAGCCTACTTCCCATGCCTTATGTTGCATTTTTGTTGCTTTTTGGTTTTTCGCTTGTATGATTACTGTTTGCTTGATTTCTTTGAACTCTTGCTGTCGTTTACATGTGTACTAGCTTATTTTATCAGTGTTTCAGTTTTTGTTACTACCTCAGTGTTGTTGTACGCATGAAACTATTTTGCATGGACATTCGCCCAACTGCAAATTGCCTCACCCACACGCATGTTGGTCTGTTTAACGAATCTTTCATTCATGCTTTCAATGCACTGTTAATCGCTTCTACTACCACTTACTGTCTCCAAGCATTCATTGACTTACTTTATTTCGGTTTCCCATCGGTGAGTCGGTCCAACCTTGGTCTGGGCTCTGCCTTCACCAAGGCTGCATTACGCAATCTTAGAAAGGAAGACTCACCTTCCTCTCCATATTTTCACATTCCTGCCTAGCACTAGACTCTAGGACTATTTTACGAATTTCTTGAGGAGAATGGCTACTTGGCCCATGAAATTACGCAAATATGTTCCTGGGCCAGCAGCCCCTCCTAGCTAGAATTGTGCATTGTGCAATCCCAGGAATAAGCATCCAACTTGGAATGTACATTACATAGTTCCTGCAGTCATTCGATCTCCCAGAAGCCTAGATTGTGCCTTATGCAGTCTTGGCAGTCGATCTCCCAACCTCCTGGTCGAAATTGTGCAACCTTTATGATCATTCACCTAGGTATGTTGCAAATCAGTTCTCATGTTCATTTTGGTTTTAAACTGACATATTACTTACTATGAGTGTTTTCATGGCTCCAGGTATCATAGGTTTTCATCTGACTCTCAGCAGTACAGGTATCATGATTCCCAAGAGAGCAAAGATGAAGACACCATTCAGAGCACACTTGGGGATAGAGTCAATCAAGTGTGCATGACCTTACCTACTCATGAAGACATCAAATTGTTCATGTATAAGGAGATCATGCAGCAGCATCACAGTGAGAAATATCATGAATAATAGCTGAAGGCACCATACCGAATGTAGCAAATGCAACGAATGCAATGAACACATCAAACATAGTGAATGCAAGAGGAAGGTCGTTGACAACATAGAGATAGAGCAAAGTTGCCAGATCAAGAACATCCACTGATAATGAAAGAAACTTTGGAGACTTAGGCTATGAAGTGACGCCATGACATGAAGATCACGTGAAGATATAAGATGGAACAAAGAAGGAGTTGCATGTGCTAAAGCAACAACTTAGGAAGAACATGAAGCTGCACAGAAAGTCTTATGAGTTGCAGTAGGAACCAGAACAACAGTGGGTGCAACATGCACTCGTGGATGAAATTGTGCTAGTATGAGTTAAGGATCCATCCCAACAGCTAACATAGATCAAACATGGTGAGAAATGTTGTTGATCGGATGCAAGTGATCCTATAGCATGCATGTCATTGAGCGCACAGATGCAATCCAACCCATTCAACACACTCACCAAGACAAAGACAAGAAGCAAGTCCAACTAGGACTAAACATATACTTCGGCAAGTTGATGTGCATGACCACTAGTACACACTTGAAGATCAACACGTAGACTATGCATCAGTGTGTTACCGATTCAACTGTACCCAACAAGGCCATGTGCATGTTATTAGAGGAGTTGGATGAAAGGGGCCAAAACAATGCGCCAATTGAAATGGAGGAAAGAGTTCGCTTAAGTAAGATGTCACCATGAGGTGCATGCACACCATCACGAATGACCAAGCTTGGCATCAGCTCACCATCTTCACTAGCACAATCATGTCAAAGAGTTGGTCTCATCACAATGGACCGAGTGTTAGTGATGTCTTGCAAGGCTCACTCAAGCCATGTTGTCTCACATGAGTACATGCGCATTGTAATTTTGAGTCATGTTAGGCGTAAGTCAAGTGTCAATGGTTGCATGTAACAGTCATAGAGTAGGTAAAGAATCATGAGGGTAGTTGAATTGTCACAAAGGGGAATGTTAAGGGTCACCCCACCCTTTGCTATAAATAGTCCCTAATAACTCCATAGGCTTTTGGTCAGCCAAGCTTCTACTAAGACTAACTTGAAGAAGGCTTGGATAGTATTGTAATTTGCCTTGGCTTCTCGACTACACAAATCTAGTACATCTCTTTGGAGGAGAAGGCGGTTGTGGCTATAACGTTCCAGTGTTGGGGCTGGCAGGTTTACATGGTGTATTTTATGATTGTGACTTACACTTCTTTAATAATAAGAGCCAACACATTTTCATGCATATGTTGTTATTATAGATGGACTGTTTTGGTTGCCTTAATGATATATGTTGCTTAACTTACATACTTGTATATGAACTGATTTCTATGCAATTATATGAATCTTGTTGTTAATGTGTTTCACATGTTGTTAATGTTGTCACCATCTCTGTCGACTTCTCTTCCGGACATCAGACATAAATTTCTCCTAAACCTTGCTATATAAACCATCACACTCGTCTCGGACGAATCCATGAGTGTTGCTCATGTTATCTTACCTTGTATGTTTTGAGTGTTGCATTCGAGTGGACTGCTCCGCTGGAGGTTGTGCATGTCCTTTGTGTGGTGTGCTCCTAGACAATTTGGGACTAATCCCTTCCAACCTGGAACCCACCATCACCTTCATCTCCCTTCAAAGTGTTGGAACCTCTCGTACACATTCCTTGACTCTCTACATCAGTCACACCCTTGCTACTGACATAGTTATCCTACTTGCCTTTGTGCAGCATCGTGGTCAAGGCATTACCTTACGACCCACTGCTAGGTCCTACACTAAATGGTCTGAGGTCTAATTGGGACTTCTTACCGAGGATATCCCCTTGACATGTGTTACACAAAAATATCGTCACCTTGATTATTTGCAGTCGGTGTAGGCATGTTATCACCTATACCAGCTTCCTAAGCAAGTCTTAAACCTCATCTCTTCAAAACAAGCTTGAAAAAAGAGAGAAAGACATCAAAAAAGCAATATAACTCTGGTTCCGCACTTTCTCTTAGCTTTTCCTGCAGGCCCGCACCTTTTGTTCAAGAAATCTGCATACTTATACGCTTTGTATGTAAAGGGGAGGGTGCATACCCTTGTAAAAGTCAAAAGGCGCAATTTTTATCTTAAAAAATTCATCTTGGGTTGATTCTAGAGTTTTCTAGAAGGATTTGTTACATGGATTGTTCGCTCCAAGTGGTTCATGCATCCCATAGAAGGAGGAACTAATCCCTTGTTGAGAGGAGCTATCCCTTTGAAGGAGGACTCTATCCCTTTGAAGGAGGAGCTGGTAACTGATCTCCATTGCACTATAAATTGAGGCATTGGGTCAGTGGCCAGAGAGGTTAGAAGCTGAACTTTTGAGGGTAAATGCTAGTGAAATCAAGACTTCCTATTTGAGCTTAAGAGGAGAGATCACATACCTTTTTGGCCCCATTAGGGAGTGAGTGAAGCTTGTCAAAGTAGAGGAGACTTCTTGTTGGACCCTGGAAGGAGCTTGTACAGCGTCAAGGCAAAGGTTGTAAGGTTCTTTTCTTTTGAATTAATACAATCAAGCTCATTTTTCTCAACAAGTATCTTATGCTATTTGTTTCATGGACTCCTTGACTTTCATGTTGAATATGTTTTATAATATTGGATATACAGGTGCTATTTAATTGTTTGCCTTGTTTGTGCTTGCAGGTTTGCGACGAAGGAACTTACTTTGATCAAAGGAGCGAAGGCATCTCCGAACTTGCGTTGGACATGAGGTAGGCCCTTAAAACAAACTTGTTTCCCTTTACTTATAAAGCGCATTTAGAGAAAAATAGTGTTTGATTGGTTTTTTGTCATTAGGTCTTCATTAGATTCTAGGAAGTTCTGTCTTGTCCGCAAGATCGACTGATTCTGCGTGACAAAATGGCGACTCTGCTGGGGACTTGATTGTTTTCCTTGATTTGCTTTGATTTGAGAAACTTGCTTTTTGGTTTCTGTTTTTGGCTTGTTGTGTGTGGCTTTGGGTAGAACTAGTTGATTTAGGTTTGTTTTTTATTTTTTATTACTTTAGTCGAAGTCCGTAGCCTGCGCTTAGATCACAGTGCGTACCTGTACACACTTCGTCTTTGTGCACAGAGCGTACCCGCACCTAGGTGAACTCTGCACCTGCATACCCTACTAAATTTTTGAAAATTTTGACTTTTTCTCTTTTAGTTAATTTTATTTTGTTTTTCTAGTAATTGTCCTCTGCCCATACCTGCATGTGACTGGTTGAAATCTTTCCTTGGATTCTTTCATTAGCATTAGGGATTTAGGTGAAATCCTAGAAGTTTTACTTGTTGGGTTTGTTTTTCGATTTGGTTGTGTAGTGGCTCTGAGCTTAGAGGCTGTAGAGACTTCAGATCACCTTAGTGTCTACCAGTCTTCTTGAGAGTCTGACCATCTTTGAAATCTCCCCTTGTTGAGAAATACGCTTTGAGTTTTCTCTTTTCAAAACTTCGATAGACTTGTGATTTAAAGTTTGGATTTTCATTTTTAAAAAAGGAATGCAAATTTGGTTGTTCTTGACTTATTTGTGATTCTGAACAAATTAGTCCTTGGTTTGCTTGTGACCAAGTAAAACATCCTCAAAAAACACTTTTGTGAGCTTTTTACTTCAAATAGGATTTTGTTAGTTTGTAGATCTTAAGTTTGCTTCATTAAATAGTTTTCTCAAATATTGCTTTAGTTATAGTTTTTAATGTTTTTTAATGAAAAATGAAAGGTCTCTTTTGAAGAAAAAACTTGTTCTTAGTAGCATTTGAGTTTTCGAATGAAAAGAGAAATTCTTGTAGAAATAATTAGTTGGCTCGTTTTTGAGTGCATTGAAACGAATACTCTTCTTTTGATTTGATTGTTAAAGAAATATTTGTGTTTTTAAAGTATTTGTATCTTCCAACTCTTTCTTAGCTAGAACTTCATTGAAGAGAAAAGATTAGTTAGTCATCTTAAGTGCATCTTTATATTGATTTTGCGTCGAGTCTTTACACCATAAGTTTCATCTCCATCACCTTTTGACTTAATCAAAAACCACTAAAAATTCACGCTTAATATAAAATCAATCTAGAAGATTTTTGTTTCTAAGGCTTTGATACACCAATATAGCTTAGGCTAGTATCTTGGAGTAGGTAGTAATTAACTCTCCAAGATAAGAAAAACAAACAAGTAGCTTTATCTTGCGGTAGGAGAAATCCAATTGTTGCATTTATACTCTAGGAAAGCTCCTCTTAAAGGAGAAGCACGAGATCGTGTCCGAACCAGTGTGGGAATCAATCCTTCCTCATTGGGAAAGACGCCAGATATT
>APFE031300396.1:43474-74025 GCA_000404065.3 Pinus taeda
CCCAGAGATAGAAGAAATGAATCAGACCATATCTTGTAAAGCATTGGCAGGAATTACCACTCCTCAAACTATCGAGATAGAAGGACATATCAAGAAGAAAAATTTTCAAGAAGTGAATGATCACATTGAGCATCAAGAAATGAATCCGATCATATCTTGTAAAGGATTAGAAGAAATTATCACTCCTCAAACTCTAAAGATAGAAGGACATATCAAGAAGAAAAAGGTTCAAGTGGTGAAAGATCACATCGTGCATCAACAACAATTTCTCCAACTTTTAAAGGATAATGCCACTTTTGTGCAAAATCAAATGAAACAACAGGTAGATCAACATCGTAGTGAAAAATGTTTTGATGTAGGTGATTGGGTATTTTTACTGCTACATCTCAAGCAAGCTATTTGTGAGAAGGAAATGTTGGCAATACTACATGCACTTAAAAAATGGTGACCCTACCGAATGGGAAGACACTTCGAGGTAAAAATGGATCATGATAGTCTTAAATACTTTTTAGAACAACTATTATCTTTAGAAGAACAGAAAAAAGGTGTCACAAATATGTTGGGTTATGAATTTGACATCATCTATAGAAAATGGAAGCAAAATTTTGTTGCAGATGCACTCTCAAGAAAGGATGAGGATGTGGAAGCATTGTTTTATGCTATTTCTATTATCCAACTAGATTGGATAAATGAAGCAAGGGATGAATTGAAGGATGAAGAAGTATGGCCACTTATTCCAAAGTTGCAAAAGATCCCAATTCAAACAATATTGCCAGAAATGGAAGAGGAAGGAAAAATCATATTGGAACCTGGAGCAGTCACAGAAACAAGAACCCGACAGCTACGAAATCAATCAATTTCAGAGTATCTCATCAAGTGGAAGAACTTACCCGCTGAAGATTCTACATCAGAGGACAAGAAGTTTATACAGAAGCATCAAGAACTACTCAAGCGTTGAGGACAACACTTTTTGAAGGAGAGGGGCATGTTAGGCCCCTATACTACTAGTGTAACCCCTTATTATTATTAGTACAACCCCCTTATTATATGGATGTACCCATGTAGTGCCCATATTGTTACTATTGTGCCCCATAGAAGCCCACTATTGTTATTATTGTGCCCTTACATTATTATTGTTATGTAGCTCTGATTATGTTATGACCCCTTAGACTCCTATATATAGAAAGGAGGTCTTTTCATTTGTATCATCCAAGAATTGTTCATTTATGTAATTTAAAGGAGGTTTCCCCCTCGAAGAGGCCGAATTCTAAGGCGTTGATCTATCTTTTCTAACTTTTCTTGAGCTGGTTTCATAACATACAACCCATATATAAAATTCAGATAAAAGTGTGTGTTATAGAATACAAAACTTGAAAATGTGTACCTTATATGTACAATATGGTACAGGGAACCATGCATCCTTGCAGCTTACGTATAATAGTTCTTCAGGACAAGCTCCTTACAGGGCTCAGGCCAAGGACTCCTTTGGTAGTTAAAACTCATGGCTTCAAAAATTTCCTCTTGTGAAGGAAACTAAACTTCCAAGAAATCATGAAAATAGAAGGATCAAAAGAGGTAATTAAGGGTTCCCATATCCCCATACGAGAAATCACTTGGTCAACTGTCGAGACCATGCCCTGAGAAGGAAAATAATAGTTCAAAGGATCCTTCTAAGAAGAAATTGAACATTGAGGATATAATGCCACATAGTTCACTTGTGGTCGGGTAGAGTCTACCTGAACACTTGGAACATACCAAATTAGGGGGTTATTATCAAATGTGAACTGCTCAATAGTGACAATATTTATGTTATGAGGAAAATACATCACTCGAAAGAGTAAAGACACCACAACATTCCTAGCACAAAGGGTGATGAACCACCATCATATTGATTACGATAATATTCCCACCTAAAGTAATAGGAAATTTAGGAAGAACACCCATAGATTCACCACGTCTTCTATCATAGGCTAACAACTGACTATCAGTTGTCAACAACTTTGGAGAACCAAAATATTTCTAAGTCAAGGAGGATATAATACTTGCAGAGGATCCTTCATCCACCATACATTGGTAAATTCTTGTGGAATTAAATCTAACCCTTATTTGGAAAGGTGCAACAGAAGGAAAACGAGGCTCGTCAAGATCATTCCAATCAAAGAAGACACCCCTAGAACTTGGAGGGGGTGCACTCTAAGAGACCAGAATGCCTCCTAGACCATAAGACTCTGTACTAGGAATGAAGAAGACTCTGTTGTTAGGAACTTGACCCCCCAAAAGAGGAGTGGAATCAGCCAAATATTACACTGGCTCGACCACTTCATCAACTAGTGGTTGATTAGACTGTTGAGAAGCCATAACAGATTCAGGGGTAGAAATCGTCAAACTCGAACCATAACCTTTTTACCACTGAAATACCAAGGAACAAATGAGTAAGATGGTCTCCCTTACATAGCCTATAAGGAAACTTTGGTTTGAATATTCTATGCCTAGGTTTCTGATCAACATCCGTTCTGCCAACATGACTAGAAATGGTTGGTGGAGAGTCCCCAACATGACTCATAGAGGTTAGTGACTCTTTCACAAGAGATATAGCACTTGTGCCCTAAATCCTACTCATATAAGAAAGTGAGTCAATATAAATAGAGGTAGGTGACCCATCACTAGTATGACTTGCAGTCACTAGACTTATGCCCTAAGCGTAACTTGCAGCATCTAAAATCTCATCTCTAACATGACTTGCAAGGATGGTGATGATTCTGGATAGAACTATTCTTCTTCTTATTCCTCTTTCTCTTCTTTTTAGATCTCTTATTATAAGAGGGAGGAGAAATATGAGTCCTAGATTTCTCTTTTGAAGAAGATGAACAATTAACACCCATTTGATGCCCTTGAAATAAAGCATTCATATGAGAAGCTTCAAGAACATTTGAAATATTCAGAGTGGACCACAACCAAACTAGTAGTCCAATATTCAATCCAAGAATATTCAAAGTGACCATTAAGGGTGTACCAATGTTTCCAAATAAAGAAAAATCACAAGGATCCCATTTTGGAAGTGTCCATTGGTTGGCCTCCATAGGAATATTGGTCATAGCCAACTTATATGCAGATCCATCCCTTATAAGATCATACAAATGAATTTATAAGGAATAGAGATGCACAATCAAACCTTTGCCATTAAGGAGCAAACTCCACAAATTTCAAAAGAAATATCAAAATCCTTTCAAGACTGGTGGAGTGGTTGGTTAGTTACTCATAGTCTAAGGTCCAAAAGTGACAAGACAAATCACCTAAATCAAACTAAATACAAAGAGAAAAGAGAA
This sequence comes from Pinus taeda, assembly GCA_000404065.3. Classification (NCBI taxonomy): domain Eukaryota; kingdom Viridiplantae; phylum Streptophyta; class Pinopsida; order Pinales; family Pinaceae; genus Pinus; species Pinus taeda. The sequence goes on from APFE031300396.1 coordinate 46,801, forward strand.
TTCCACTATAAAGTCTCTAAACATGCAACCCATCAAGTAACTTCCAATTATTTCTGCTCCGGGTGATGAGGATCAGACACCAAAATACAAGAAAGTGAAATAAATGACCTTTCAAATATGGTTTGGGATAATTACGGCCAAAACATATGAGTGAAGGTAACATAAATAGTTATGCTAACCTCCATACAAAATCCTTTTCGGGTGCAAGTACCATAGCTTCGCAAGGGCACCTTCCAGAAGTACTATGAAAGTAATGCAACGTCTCCCTCAGGCACCATGTATATTCCCCATTGTAGTCACCTATACGATACCTAGGAATGGAAACTAAGGTCACTGGTTATAGTGTTTGTTCGGGATCTGACAAGTAGGAGAGGGGGTATCTCCCTTCCCTCCTTTCACTCACCCTTGTCCTTAACTCCCAAAAGAGAAGATATTTCCCGGACAACTTAACGACACTGGATTTCACTCTTTTAATCAACTTCTATTTTTAAATTCAAAGTGGCCTTAGAGAGTTAACTCTCCACACACCTATTCCATGGCCCTAAATGACCTATACTAGTTGATATATATATGGAAAATAAAAAAATTCTAATTCATTTTAGCTTTAGCGCTTGATTTTAATGATTGTTCTTAATTCAAGGGTAAAATGGAAGCCCAACTTATAATGTTATTTGACGCAAGAAAAACCTAATAGAAAACCTGGCTACATGCATATGCAACTCTTTTTCTTCGATGAAAGAGATTTCTACAAAAGGTTCTAGAAACAAAGTAAGAAAGAAAATAATTCTTTTCTTTTTCAAAACACATGCTCACACACTCAAAATCTACAAAAACATAAAAAATGCTTATAATGCATCTATCCTAATGCAAACTAAAAATTCTTAATGCAAGATTCCAAGGATTTCTCTTAAAATAAGAAAATGTGTTTCCCAAAGAGATATAGAGGCCAAAACTTGACAAAAAGGAGGAAAAAATTCAATCACAAACTTTTTTCCCAAAATCAAGCAAATTCAACCTAATGAAAAGACTTCACACTTGCTCTAAAATGATAAGAAGACCAAAAGAAAACCAAAAAGAAAAAGAAAGGCAACAAAATTATGTTTTTAGCTTTTTTCTTTTTAAGGGCACAAAGAGTTCTTGAGAAAACAAAAGTACTAAAGACTTCAAGATCAAATTCAAGCATAAAGAACCTCAAATTTTACAAGCCATAGGAATCATTAATAGTATAAGACTTAAAGTGAAAAGAGGTTGAAATGTCAAACAAACTGATCTGAAAAGCAACATATGAAATCCATCAAACAAGAAAGATTTAAATAAGACCAAGAAAACGTTTTGAAGATTGCAAGAAGGAATTTTTCAAAAACCAAGAAAAAACCAAATATATCAACTTTCAAGAAAGCAAGGAAAAGTAATGTAAAGGCTGGATTATAAGTGAAATGAGAACAATTCCCTGTTCCAAAAATTCAGAAAAGGCAAGAACTTCACTAAGAAGCCTCGAACCCAAACACAAAAACTAACACTTCACCAAAACACAAACTCTAGGTTGACTAGGCTTTTCCACGAAGAAAGATAGGAAACTGAAAATATGCAAGAAGAAAGAATCTCCCACACAATCAATGACTAAATAGAAGCACTAAAAATTAGGAAAAGCCTTTTAATGGACTAATGATCTGAAAGATTCATTCAAAACCAAACATATGAGATTGTGCAGTGACAAACCTGTGTTTATACGTGATTGTACTCAAGAAAACCCACGTGTACGTGTTTCTTTGGATAAAAGCACATGTATGTGACTGTGTGAACTGAAAACAACATATAAATAAGCCAACAAAGAAAAATAAAAATTTCAGGCCTAATCTAGAAGATCAAATTTTTTTCCCAAATTGAAAACAAATCGAATACTGGAAAAATCAAGAAACAAAACAAGAAGTCCTAGATCAAGAGAGAAACAACCCAACAAAGGAAATACAAAATTTTATTCCGTAGCGGAGTCATCAATTCTATTACGAGATAAAAAACCCTAGGGTCTGGGTTGGAAACCCCAATAGATCGAAGGGCATACACCAAGAAGAATCAAGAAAACATGTAGTATTAATGCTTACTACTAATGTGGGTTGAAGAGAGAGTACCCATAGGTCCTACGGTTGAATATGTTCCTGTAGGGTTCAAGCCCTCTTCTTCCTCCAATCCTTCAAAACCTACAACTCATTCTAGAAAAGCATATATACTCACAGTAGCTCGAGGCATGTTCAAGATATGAATTTTAGATCATATACGCATATGGATATAAAACATGAAATCATACATAATTAGATCATAACATGAATTAAAGCATAAATATCATAACATTAGGAATAGAAAAAAGCTTCTTTATTGATGTCTACAAATAAATCTGGAAGAATACAATGACCATGGCTCTAGGAGAAACCTTCCTTCAGATCCATCCATCCCAATCCTCAACTATCTTTTTTAAAATGCATACAGATAGATTTCATATAAAGGAGATGAACATCTCTATGAGCAAACAAGGGTTTCCTATACTTTGGAGTGCAAGAGGTGTTGGGTACCAAATCGGGCCATCTTTCTGTCCATTTCTATTATCCTTTTTGACCTTTTTGTACTCATTTACCTATGTTGTTATGCTAAACTTACAAGGTAAATACCCCTGACTTGTCAAATTGGAATATTTTAATTAATGAAGTAAATCCACAGATCCTTATCTATTCATGGTACTAAAACATATGTTTGACCATATCTTGGAGAATAGGAACCCTCGCTTGAGCATCTCACAACAAATTTGGTATCGGCTAGCGATAAGGAGGCCGCGCAGCTAGAGTCATGATTTCCTAGAACTATTCCTGGAGCTTTTTGCTATCTCGTACATGTGGTGATGGTGTCGTTCCAACTGATGAATGCTCTAATCATGCGGTTACCATGTTTCAGGGAGATCTGTTAGTCTCCCTCACTGTGTATAAAATGCATATTGTTCATGTCAATGGGGGTTATCCCATCACTGTTGTAATCACTTGTTAAAGATTAATAAAATACCATTTATTCAGTTGTTCCAAACTTCTCCGTGACTAATGCAGCCCTAATCAGAGAGCTAGGCCCACTCTTCTGATCAGGTGCTACATCTTTGTGTGTGTGTCATTTATTAGTTTATGCTTGTTGTTACAATTCTCTCATGTTTATGATTATTTCTCAAGTTCTATGGTTAGTTTAATTTTACAGTCATGCTTTGAAACTTAAACCATGAACCCTTGGTCGGAATAGATTACGTGTTTGCCCTTGCATATACCTTGTGCATTGCCTTGAAAGGATATGCACCTGGATTGATAAATTAATGTCAGAAAAGGGTGAATAATCATTCATACCTAGACACCAACATTTTGGTGCCATTGTCGGGGAGGCTAACAAGGTGCAAACAACGATCTGAACCAACTAGAGGGTCAATCTCTCATTCTAGGGAGAGAACGAGTTTTCTCACTCTGCTTCAGGTCTTGAGTGTAGGTATTCTTTCTGCTTGTTTATTTTTTCTTTTCTGTTTGATTTTGGGCCATTCTCTTGTCCTCGGGAGGGAGGAGTCTTTTGATGCCCTGCTTCATATCTGGAAGTATTAGAGCTTCCCGTGGCATGTGTCTTTTTCTGGTTCTTGTCCCAGGGAGGGAGGAGTCCTTTAACACCCTGCTCTGGGCCTTAAACCCTAGATTTTTGTTTTATTAACTGCCTTCCTTTTTGTGAGCTCTTTCATCTTGGGGAAGGAATGGTCCTTCGGCACCTTACTCCAAGATTGAATCATTATGGGTTCATACCAAGACCCTCCATCATACCAACTTTTGTATGAACAAAGAACCAAATAAGAGGGGCAGAGGGAGAGCCCCAAAGAGGGGAGGACCAGATCTGGGAAGAAAAACCTATATCCAACAGATCATAGCAAAGGCTAAATCAGGATCATCCTCTTGTGCAACTGTGAGACTAGAGGCAAGGAGAGTGAGGTCCGAGGGACAGCCAGTGGACCAACTGGCACTAGCTATGGAATTGTTTGGTGATTCGACACAACATGTTCCTATAACAATGGAAGAAGTATCTAGTAGTAGACCTGATCCAGAGAATCTTGCACTGGTCATAGCAGAGGAAGAAATTGAAAGTAGGACATTGACAGGGTAAAACTGCTCCAGTAAGGGAAATGAAGTTGCAGTCGAGTGGTCAAGCCATCAGGCCTCGGGGGAAAGTAACAAGTAAAAACTTGCATCACCAAGGGACCGGGGAAGTTCTACTAAAGCAAATCGAGTTCCAATAGTAAAGAGTCCTCAACCACCCTCCACAGAGCATATTGAAATCCCCAGCAAATATTGGAAGATATTCATGGCTCCCACAACCTCCACCATCGATATTCTGATTGGGGATCTGGGAGCTAGTGCGCTACACAGCCTATTCCATTGGCAGCCTTACCGAACTTTCATGGGTTCATTTCTGAAGACCTCGACATAGTTCTATTTGAGTTTGACATAGTGTGTCGGGGGTATGATTACACAACAGATGCCCAGAAGTTAAAAATTTTCCCTTCTACACTAAAAGGAACGGCTCTGCGATGGTTCATGGGCCTTGGAGGAAAATCTATTTCCACATGGGATGATATGCAAACAACTTTTCTGGAGAAATACCAGGATTACTATAAATCTCGAACATCAAGGAGGATCTCTTCAAGTTCACACAGAAAGAAAATGAAAGCTTGGAAGATTATGTGGAAAGGTTCAAGTACACCTTACAGAGGTCAGGTCATTCTACCCTGGATAAGGAAATTTTAAATATTATCCTCCTTTGATCCTTTCGAGAGGACTCGATAGAATTATTGAACATTGTGGGAAAGGGAGACATTCGAAGATATCTGCGATTTATGTATTCAGTGCTCAAGGGAGCTTTCAAGGAATAAACTTGGGATCTGATCAGCAAAGGGATCTAGCAGGGGTGTTACAAAAGCAGAAATCGGAAACCTGCTAGACAGCTTGAGAACATATATCCTTAGCACCCTATCAACACAAATGGACACTCTGCAAGTAAATTAGAAGCAGCTGGAACTGGACAGGACCATGACAATATTTTGTCCGAAGTGTGTGAAGAAGCACCTAAAAAGGGAATGTCTGCTAAATTCCATAGAGGAACGCGCGATCTGTGAGCTCAATCATGCGACAAGCTCATGCCCTTCCTTGCCAGGCTTGAAAGCAGTATTTCAAGGAATGGGGGAGGACACAAAGCAACTATACCTCATGGGATCTAGGAAGCCATGGTAGGCTCGACCACCGATGGGAAATGAAGGTATGTACTCAGATCCATCTTAGTATTTCAATAATTTTAATTTGAATCCTCAGACCATGTCTTATCCCCCAATGTGGCTACAATACTAGTATCCATCATGGCAGTAGTGGAACCCTCAATCTAGTACGAGCTCTTCATGGGCTTCAACTTGGCGAGTATCCCCTCCTAGTCAGTTTCCTCAGCAGATGCCTTAGTAGATACCATAATAGTAGCTCCAATTACCCTCCAATGTGCCTCCTGGTAACCAACCTACCCATCCCCGACTTCCAATACAACCTAACCCTAATCCTAACAATAAGGGAGCTCATCAAGCTGATGTTCTTAACCTATCTTCATATAGTATCTCCACTGCATATTTGTATGAAATGAATCTGCAATCAGGTCGAATAGTGAATTTCCAACCTCCTCCAGTTATCATTGAAGAACTTGATAGTGAAGGTAAGGAGGCAGAACTGATTAGTAAAGAGCCAAAACAAATTGATAGAAACCAAGCACCTCTTGTTAAACAACATCAATCTGAACCACCTTACGAAGAGAGACTAATTATGAGTAAACCAAGCCCTAAAGTTGAATTTGATTTATTCAGAGAATTGCAGAACTTATTTGTTAAAATTTCCTTGTTACAAGCTATGAAGGATGTGCCAATCTATGCAAGGACTCTTGGGGAATATTTTTCAAAGAAACCTACCAATAAAACTAAAGATCCCCTCACTATACATGTTATGGGAAAATTATCAGACTTTATGAAGGGAAAATCAATGTTGATGAAATATGCAGATCTGGGGAACTCGATTTGTACAATACAGATTAATGGGGTAGAGATTCCAAATGTGTTGGTAGATCTGGGTGCTTCCATCAATGTCATCACCACTGAAACCATGCATCCATTAGGTCTTCGCAATTTGAAGCATACACCTACAGTCTTGGAACTTGCAGATCGATCTATGGTCAAACTTGTAGGGAAGTTGGAAGATGTGACAATTTCAGTGGATTCATGGCATTACCCCACAGACTTCCTGGTATTACATACACAATATTCAGTGGGTGGTCATCCCTTGATTTTGCATAGACCATGGCTAGCCATCGAAGATGCTTACATTGGGTGTCGCTCAGGAAATATGGTTATTTCTAATGGAAATAACACTAACAAGTTAGTGCTATATCAACTGGCAGGACCAAATCTACCCATAAAACCAACAGGCAACAAGAAAGTTGTATCTGCGGTGAAGGATGAAATGGAAGATGAAGAAGTGAGGCCAGTCCTCACTATTGGACAGGCCCTTTAGTTGAAAATGGAATCAGAAGACGATGCAATCACTTCCTTCATGGATGATCCTTGTTCCGTTTCAGAACCAAACCAGCAGATCCTAGAATCTATCCTAAGCTGCAAGACTCAGGAAACTATGGAAACCACAGAAGGATTGGAGAAGCCACCTGTTGATACACCCCATGAAAGCATTCAAGTGGAATTCGAACCCAGGAAAACATTGAATATTAATCCCAAAACCATTAGAATCCTAGAAACAGCAACTTGTAGATGTTTTGCGGAAACATAAAGAGGCCTTCACCTGGGATTATGCAGATATGAAGGGGAACCCTCCCAACTTATGCACCCATCACATATATATCAAGGAAGATTGTCATCCTATAAGACAACCTCATAGGAGAATGAACCCTGCACTATAAAATATTGTGAAAGAAGATCTTAAGAAATTACTGGATGCAGGTTTTATGTATCCTATCTTAGATAGCCAATGGGTCTCACCGTTAGTAATGGTCCCCAAGAAGAATGGAAAATGGTGGATCTACATAGATTATCAAGAGTTAAATAAGGCGACACAGAAAGACCATTTTCCTTTGCCATTTATTGATCAAGTTTTAGACACATTGGCTGGAAAGAAATTTTTCTCTTTTCTGGATGGGTTTAGTGGATATAACTAGATCCAGACTACTCCTAAGGACCAGGACAAGACCATTTTCACATGCCCCTAGGGAACATTTGCATACCAGGTCCTTCCTTTCGGCTTGTGTAATGTTCCTGCAACATTCCAGAGGGAAATTCTGGGAACCTTCTCTGACTTGATAGATGATAGTGTTGAAATCTATATGGATGATTTTATTCCATATGGGGACTCATTTTTCGAGGGGTTGAAAAATTTAGAAAAAGTTCTCCCAATGTGTATACAAGCGCATGTCTCTCTAAGTACAGTAAAATGTCACATGATGATGGAAGAAGGAATCGTTTTGGGACATTTGCTCTTAGCTGAAGCTATAAGGATGGACCCAACAAAGATAGAGGTAATTCTACACTTCCCAACACCTAAGATGCCCACAAAGGTACACAGTTTCATTGGTTGTGCTGGTTATTACAGACGTTTCATAGAAAATTTTGCAAAATTAGCACACCCACTGTTTCAATTACTAACAAAAGATTCATAATTTGTGTGGTCAGATGACTGTGATGCAACCTTTACAAAAATTAAAGAATTAGTCTGCAGTGCTCTGATCCTTAGATAACCAGACTGGGAATTACCTTTCCACATTCATACGATGCCTCTCAAAAAACAATACTACAACAAGAGGATAAGGTACCTTATGCACTCTACTATGTTAGTAAAAATTTGGCCCATGCTGAATTAAACTACATGGTGACTGAGAAAGGGTTCCTTGCTGTCATTTATGCCATTAATAATTTCTGGCACTACATTACCGGGTATCCTACTTTTTTAAATACTGATCATGCAACCATCAGGTATCTAATGAACAAACTTGTTACCCCTAGTCGTATTACAAGATGGTTGTTGCTACTACAGGAATTTGATATTACCATAGTAGATAAACTAGGGAAAGACAATGTCGTTGTAGATTTATCATCTAGGATAGAACATGATGGTAAGGATACACCAATTAAAGATAACTTTCTAGATGAGCATCTTTTTGCAATTTCTGCTAGCACTCCATGGTATGAAGATATTGTTAATTATCTTACTACTGGTAAAGTGCCTTGTCATTTGTCTTATAAGGAGCAAAGGTAGATCATTCACAAGAGTACCCAATATTCATGGATGGCAGGATATCTCTTTCATACAGGGGTTGTCCAGCAGGTTCAGGGTCGTGTGGCAGAAGATGATATTTTTGAAATATTAAAAGCTGCACATGATGGATCCTGTGGAGGAGATTTTGCAGATAAAAGAACAGGTCATATGGTGTTGCAAATGGGATATTACTGGCCCTCCATCTTTCATGACACTCAGGATTATGTTTGAAGGTGTGATAGCTGTCAACGGATGGGACAACCTGGGAAAGCATATGAAATGCCTCTTCAGCCCCAGATAGTCCTTGAACCATTTTAGAAATGGGCCATTGATTTTGTTGGGCCCTTTAACGCACCTTTTCATCAGAAACTTACCTCCTGGTTTGAACTGACTATGCAAGTAAATTGGTGGAAGCTAGAGCAGTCATGAGAGCAATAGAGCAAGTAGTGGCAGATTTTCTTTTTGAAGAAATCTTTGCCTGGTATTGGACTCCAAAGGAAATTGTATCGAATGGTGGATCACAGTTCACGTCGCATATGATAGAAAAGTTGATGCAGAAATATGGGGTCAAACATAGAGTGATAACCTCCTATCAGCCCTAGGTGAATGGACAAGTAGAAAGCACAAACAAGGTATTGGAAAATATCTTGACAAAGTCAATAGCAAGCCATCGCCGAGACTCGACACAAAAACTTCCAAAAGTTTTATGGGCATATAGAACAACATGGCAGAATACAACAAATTTTTCTCGGTTTGAATTAGTCTATGGGAAATCCCCCATGTTTCTGATCAAATTTGAGATTAGTACACTCAGAGAAGCTCTAGAAGTAGGCCTAGATCTATCAGAACCACAGAAACACTGACTGGAACAGATGAATGAGTTGGACGAGATTCGAGCAGTAGTTGTCTAGAAAACTACTGTTGTTCAACCCTCAAAGAATGAAATGGCATGATAAATTTATCAAAAAAAAGGTGTTTCATGTGGGGGATTGGGCGTTACTGTATGAATCCCAATTTAAGGATTTCAGAGGCAAGCTCTACGCTCACTGGATGAGTCCATATTAAGTGGATGTAGTGTTCGACAATGGAACAATTAGACTGAGTACAATAGATGAGAAACATCCTTCCTTCTTAGTAGATGGACACCGTCTAAAATTATACCACCGTCCAGTCTCTAAAGATGCCTTTGTTAAAAATCTTTCTGCTTTATCTAATTTAATGGTCATTGGAAAAGAGGATACTCTCACTCTGTCATAAAAAATATATATATATATATATTGTTACTATTTGTTTGTCTTTTGCAGGAATAACAAAGAAATACGCGAGGAGAAATGTAACACTCGGTGTTGTTACTCGACTAGTGCTGTCATGAAGATATTGCTATATTCCACTGGTGTGTGTCATTAAGTGTTGTTACTCCACTAAGTGTTGTTACTCTGTAATTGTCGTTACTTCGTACCTGTTGTTACTTTGTAGTTGCCATTACTCCATTAAGTCTTGTTACTCCACTAAGTGTCATTACTCCGTAACTATTGTTACTTTGTAATTGTTGTTACTTCATAGCTGCTATTACTCCGCAATTGTTGTTACACTACCAATGCTACTACTCCGCAACTGTCGTTACTCTGACGGTGTCATTACTCCACAACTATTGTTACTCCATCTGTGTCGTTACTCCGCAACTATTGTTACTTGCCATTGTCATTACTCTGTAACTGCCATTACTCCGCTGTTGCCATAACTCCACTGGTGCTGCTACACCGGAATTGTTGTTACTCATTGTTGTCGTTACACCGGAATTGTCGTTACTCACTTTTGCTGCTACACCGAAATTGTTGTTACTCACTATTGTCGTTACACCAAAATTGTTGTTACTCATTGTTGTTGTTACTCCCTTCACTGCTACCCACTATTGTTGTTACTCCCTCTACTGTTACTAGCTGTTGTTGCTACTCCGTCAGAACATTTGCTGCTATTCCACCGTAAGGTAGGTCTGCAGGTACATCTCTGTCGATTTTATGGATTTAATTAAATATCCAAAAAGGACATTAAAAGATGCCATGGATGACTGTCATTAAGTTGGGGGGGGGGGGGGGGGGGGGTCCCGTCATAATAAATGACGGCATACCTCGAAAAAGCATTTATGACACATGATCCTTACCTAATCGAATCTAGCGATTTTGGTACTCCGTAATCATACTTTTGATGTGTTGGAATGTGTATTCGTACATGCCGAAGTCGTATCAGTCACCCTCCCAACACACTGCATTAAATTTCAGAAACATCCCACGGTACCACCTTAATTTGTCATCATTCCTAAACGTATCAATATTGTTCATCCATTGTTTCCAAATCAACCATGACGTTATTTCAGTTTCCAATGGTTTAGAGACCTGTCACTCTCCCTTGCCAGCCAACTACAGTCATCGTGTTCATTTCACCTCTGCAACAATGGGTGGCTAATCTATTCAACATGAACTGGAGAATATAGGGGGGAATTCATAACAATTAGGAGGTGTGGCAGGTTTTTGAGAACATAGTCTGGGATGTTTATTTCCCCATATTGAGGGGGTCGAATGAAGAAATGACGCCAGAATTTACATTGAACTTGGGAGAAGGAGGCTCTCGAGTCCGCGGAATTGAGATCCCTGTAACAGAGGAAATCATCGCAGAAGACAGTGGGCTTCCTCAAGTCGGGAAGCGATGGTTTTCAAGAAGGACCGCCCTCCCAGAATTCCCTGAGGCCTTTCGTCAAGCAGGCGAGAGTATTGCATAGAAGGGTCGGGGTATGATAGAAACTTGCTACCACATCCGTGGGGAGGAGTAGCAGAGTTCGTCATAAAATATATGACGTGTGAAGGAAGATAATCCACCATCTTCAAATACCATCTCTGCATATTAGCTCACCTGTGATTTCCATAGGCAAAATCTTTTTCCATGAATGTGCCCTATTTTCTACTAAGGAGCCTTCACTTAATGGCACATTTGGCTCAGGGGTTGTGGCAGGTATTGGCGGTCACCACTTACCATGGGTTGGTTTAACTGTTGATAATGAATGCCATTAGACAAATCCTGATTCCATGGGAGTTGTTTTGGGATTCCACAAAGGAACAAATAACAGTTGTTGTGGCTGCCAGGGCAGAAGAACTTGAAACTATGGAGGAGGATGCAAGAGATGATGATTATTTTGATTAGAAGGAGCTGGAAGAAATGGAGATGGAAATAGAACTTGGACATGAGGTGGGTCCCCAAGAGCAAGCTGAAACTGTGGAGTCAATGGCAGATGTGGGGATTGATATAGAAAGGCCCACTGGTACCACGGTCGAGGTAGTCCCATAAGAACCAACCTTGCCCTTAGAACTAGCAGAGAAAGTTGATAATATGGCAACCACGGAAGTAGACCCACAACAAGCCATCGTGGACAAAGCGGTCGATATGGTGACTGAGGGTACCCCACAAGGATCTTTTGTCACCATGGAGCTGATGGAGGAGGATAATATGATTAAAGAGGTGGTCGTGACCACTCTGACCATAGAACCCATGGAAGAGGGGGAACAAAGACAAGAAGGGCCTGGATATGAGGAAATCAGGGGACTTGTGGAAGAAACACTAGGGGAACTAGGGTGTGAGGTCGACACTGACCCATAAGAATCGGCGTCAACTTTGAGGCTAAATGTTGAGGATTCTTTCTAGTTTTCATTCTTTACTCCAAGAGGAGCAAGGGTAACTCGTTCCCCACGACAGAAAGAAGAAGAAGAGTTAGTTGTTCCTATGGCTCTGGATCTGTCATAAAGGAGACAACCATACAAGGTGAATGCTACACAGGCGGCAGGCACCTTGGAGTCAAAAAAGAAAGAAGAGATAGAGATTCCTAAGGCTGAAGAACTGGAAGAGATCCCAACAAACACAGTAGCAGGAGAGCATGTCGCCACGACATTACTGGTCAAGGTGAGTGTGCACTGAGAAGAAATCACCACTGACAAAGAGGAGGGACCAAGCGAAGCTGTACTGACTAATAAGCCAATGACACAACCTGGTGAGAAGGCTGTGAAGCAAGAAATATTTAAAGAAAGGCAGGCAATGGAGGAAAACCAGACAGTGGGTGCAACAGAAGAGGTTTCATGGGATTTACCTCTAGCTGCCAAAATGGAGGAAGTACTGATTAAGTAGGAATGGATTGAGCTGTGTGAACAACGAAGACTTCTAGTTAAGAGAAATTATCAGTTGTAGTTTATGGAGACAATGTGGCTCAAAAGGGAGGTAAGGAAACTGAGAAAGAAGGTGCACAAAATGCAGAAACAAATAAAGAAGTAGAAGTGACAAGCCAAAACGTCTAGGACCATCGGGGTTGAAGCAAAAACTCAAGTGGACCTCATAGCTACAACCTCTGCTACCACTCAAACAGACCAGGTCGAACAACTGTTTGAAGACCGAGAATATGCCTTAACAACTGAAATACAGTCTTGGAAATCAACTGTGGCTCAATACAAAAATGAGATCAGGAGGATCGAGGAAAGAGCCTTCACAACCATCTTTGGATATGTGGAGCAAATAGATGTTATGAGATTAAGGCATGCAAAACAACAGCTCAAGATGGAGCAGCTGGAAAAGAAAATGGAAGAACTGAAGACTGATAAGGAGTAGATGTTCAGTCTAGTGCAAGAGGTTATGGCATGTCGTCCCCCTACTTCTTGTTATTCTTTCTTTTTGCATGTTCATTTCCTTTTATTTTTCATGGAAAGCATAAAAAACGAGATCACTTATGAGATAGAGGATGGCGTACAACTCCTCCGAATCTTGAGGAGTCATGATGTGCCAACTCAACATCTGATGTGTGAATTTTACCTGCGCGGGTATCTATTGTGTATGGATAGAGATTTTAACCCGGTTCTATACGTAGGGGACATTCATTTAAGGGCCCTCACCTCTTATGCTTTCTATCATATCCACTAGCAGAAGGCTTGTAACACTTTTGAATCCAATCAAGTTACAAAGTCGTTTATAGTAAGAGGAGAACATGAGAGGTCAATCACAATGTTCAATAACAATAACGCCTTTTTGGGAATTGGAGGGAACAGAGATATAATGGTGAAAACACAAAGATGGTGTCTTGATCTTTGTGTCAAGCAATTCATCACATTTCAAAAAGAGGTCCTTGATTGCTATCAGAGAAGGTGGATGATGTCACGTACAGCTGTCCGGAACAGGGAACCTTTTGGGGCACCAAATTTTGCACAAGTACTCAGCAGAGTGCCCAGATATGTGGCATGTATCCAGACACGTGGGGCCTAGTGGATGGGGATGCAATTTTAGTTTCCTAATATTTGGTTGCTTGCTGAAATTTACACTCCAACTTATGATGTTCCAGAGGATTGGTGGAAGGAAGTTCTCGTTTCAGATGGGTTTCAAGTTCGAGGAACACAGATGGCCTCAGAATATGATCTCGTCAGGCTTCATGAAACCTACAGCCTTTAAAATCCAGACTTGAAGAGGCGACGAATTGCATGAGGACACGCAGAAGGCTAGTTGTGGGGGGGGGGGGATGTTTGGTACCAAATGAGGCCATTTTTCTGTCCATTTCTATTATCCTTTTTGACCTTTTTGTACTCATTTGCCTATGCTATTATCCTAAACTTACAAGGTAAATACCCCTGACTTGTCTAATTGCAATATTTTAATTAATGAAGTAAATTTACGAAGTCTTATCTATTTACAGTACTAAAACATATGTTTGACCGCAGCTTGGAGAACAGGAACCCTCGCTTTAGCATCTCACAATAGATCTAGTAACGACCAGCCATAAGAAGGCCATGCAGTTGGAGTCACAATTCCTGAACCTTTTTGCTATCCCAGACATCTGGTGATGGTGTGTTCCAACTGGTGAAAGTTTGGAACATGCAGTTACCATGTTTTAGGGAGATCTGTTAATCTCCCTCGCTATGTATAAAATGCAGATTGTTCCTGTGAATGGGGTTTCTCCCATCGTTGTTGCAATCACTTGTTACAGATTAATAAAATACCATTTATTTTGTTTCTTCAATCTTCTTTGTGACTAATTCAACCCTGATCAGAGAGCTGGGCCAGTGCTTCTGATCAGGTGTTGTGTCTTTGTGTGTGTCATTTATTAGTTTATGCTTGTTGTTATAGTTATTTCTTGTTTGTGATTATTTCTGAAGTTCTATAGTTCGTTTAATTTTTCAATCATGTTTTGAAACTTAAACCATGAACCCTTGGTCATAACGAATTACACGTTTGCCCCTGCATATACCTTATGCATTGCCTTGAAAGGATACGCACCCAGATTGATAAATTAATGTCAGAATAGGGTGAATAATCATTCATACCTAGACGCCAATAGAAGGCACAGGGATAAATCAGACTTGATTAGGGACCAATTGGATATAATATCAATATTCTATCCTCCCCCCCCCAGGCCTTTAGATGAGATGTATTTATACCACCTAAAAACAGTTGTTTCAGTTGGGATACAGTTAGGCCACGAGCTCTTATAGGTGGGCTTCCATTGTAATTCGTAAACCCTTCCTATAAAAAAGTGATTTTATATTTTTTTGATATTTCAAATCATATACGAAGGTTGGGTATAGATGGACCTACGTGTGTATGTGATTTTTGAAGGGCAGAGTCACATATGGAATTTAAAATAATGTTTTTGAGTTAAAGGACCAAGTCTAAAGGGAAATGGTTGCCCAATGCCAAACTGAGAGCATCAAGTATACAAGGGTGATAAATGATGCTATAACACAACATGAGAGAGAAATAAGTTTTGATGTAGGCATCTGGGTAATTTTATGGCTACAACCATACAAACAAATGTCCCTCATGGAAGCTAAGAAGGATAATAGATTATCACCAAAGTATTATGGTCCTTACAAGGTGTTCCAAAAGATTTGTACTATGGTATACAAATTGGAGCTTCCTACATCTTCCCGAGTGCACCCAATTTTCTATCTTTCATGCTTAAAGAAGGTTATAGATGACCAGCTCCTAGTTCAAACAATATTACTGGAACTCGACGAGGAAGGAAAAAATGTAGTGGATCTTGAAGCAGTCAAAGAAACAAGAACCCAACAGCTATGAAATCGATCAATTTCAGAGTATCTCATCAAGTGGAAGAACTTACCCGCTTAAGATTTCACATGGAAAGATGAGAATTCTATATAAAGCATCTAGAACTACTCAAGCATTGAGAAAAAGAGTTTTTTAAGGAGAGGGGCATGTTAGGTCCCTATACTACTAGTGTAGCCCCTTATTGTTATTAGTGCAACCCCCTTATTATATTGTTATTCCCATGTAGTCCCTATATTATTATTATTGTACCTCATAGAAGCCCGCTATTGTTATTGTTGTGCCCTCACAATATTGTTGTTTTGTTAGCTCTAATTATATTGTGACCCCTTAGACTCCTATATATACAAATAAGGCTTTGTCATTTGTATCATCCAAGAATTGTTGATTTGTGTAATGTAAAGGAGGTTTCCCCCTTGAAGTGGCTTATTTCGAAGTCGTTGATCTATCTCTTCTTCTATTTTGTGAACTAGTTTCATAAAACTTTCCTAGCTATTATAATTCTTTCTTTAATTCACCTATGATTTATTGCTACCATGTGTAATCAAAGACCATTCTCGAACTTTGTTTCCTTTGCTTCAATTTGTCATTACAATATGGGTGTCAAGTTCCATCGATCATGTACCCAATTAGAAATAATTTTTATTTTGGTTAACTTCATTATATTAACATACCGTCTTCAATTTAACTTTGAATAAGATTCTTACAAAGACTTTCCATTTCAATCTAGTCTTATATTTAACACCTCACTTTGACTCTTCAAATTTAATGAGTCCTTATGTGATTTCTCACCGTATGACTCTATATAAAAATCAAAAATAAATTGATTATACCATATATAACATGATCAATCTTTTTCATTTTTCATTCAAGCAGTTATTCCACTCATTATCTCTCCTCACCAGAACTATTATAATAATAGATTAAACTTTTCATCACTAATGCTTCAAATATAGGCCTCCTTTCATAGAGAGGGTATCTGATAATGAATTTTCAATATGGAAAAAAATTCCTTGACTATGAGAATCACAATCGATGCAATTGCATAGATTACGCTAAGATAAGGACCATGGGGGAGGATCGACACATTGCAGAAAGAATAAGCACAAACAATTATATGAGTTATATCAACCAAAGACAATAAAAAACTATAGCTACACCAATCCAGCTTCAAGCTATGGCAAGTTGTACATATAAATGTTGAAAGAAAATCAAATGGGATGAGAATATCAACTATTGCCACAAAAAGACTAGTTTTAAAACCACCAAAAGAGACCCTAGCATTAATAGCATGAAAAAACTCCATTCAAATCCCTTCTGCATCAACTCTCCAGATTTCCCCGTCTCTGATCTACACAGAGTAAAACTTTGGATCAAATAACCAACTTCAAGCGGTCCAACTTCGAATCCCTTATTTTCAGAATCGATTCTATTTTTCGAGAGAATCCAAAAGAAACAATGCTATATCAAGATTTTCAGCTAATGGATTCGGCCAACAAGATAACGAACTCGGCCTCCCAAATCTGGTATAGTCGATCCTTAATAATTATGTAATCTCGGTCTTTAAGGTAGAAGCGATGGGTATCAAATGTGTTTCAAAGCCATACTTGCATATGAACCTACAAGAGAGTCTCTCCTTCGTCTGTCCTTGTCTCCATAAGTAGTTGCGTAGTCCTGTTGTTGTTTATTGCACGAAAACGTAACACGGTTCCAAGGAGAGTAGTCACTGTTCTCTACAGAAACAAAATTCATCTATCACTGTCCATGCATTTTCAGATGATAGCCACAATCAACTATGTTAGACCAGCTGATCAAGGAAATCTAGAATTATGAATCCATTTTAACTTTTGATATGAAAATGACAAAACACAGCAGAACTAGTAATTCCTCCTGCAAGAAAGAATGTCTCGGTCTGAGCTCACCTTGTGGCATATAATCCAACCATAAGACTATTAACGTACTAGACAATTGGATATTGGATTTCTCTCCTCCCCTCAGTCGAACACAAAAACAACTCGACTCTTAGTTTATTTCCACAACCTTCCTTGAACGTTCTCATAGGTCCAGTCTTCAATAAAAAGCATAATAGCTGCTATGCACTAGTGGAAACACTTTTGCAGTTCAATGTGTCACAGGATCTCAACTTGGCTCGCAGGGGGTATTATAAAGTACGAGATGATAAAACATCCACACATTATTATTTTCTGTTAAACTCAAAAGGAAAACAAGAATTATGGCCTTCTTGCAAGACTCGACCCTGCAACCAAATAACTTCCTCTCTCAATAACGTGAAACCTCAATGCATAAATTTGCCTCTTGTCTTATGGCTCTAATACCAAAATGATGTTGCAGGATAGGGACTACAAATTAATAACATTAATTCACAACAAAAAACTGAAATCTACACAATATGTATGCATATAAAAGATCAGAAGTAATTTATTAATAAATAAAATATTTATAAGAGAACTATTGGCCCAACGATTGACCACTCACTCTTCACTCCCATTCCTATAGTTACATTCCTCATGGATCACCTAGATTTATACAAGTGGATCTCAACCAAAAGTATGTTCTAGATCTAAACAAACTCCAACAATATCTTTCATGATCCATAAACAATCACACCTAATACCTTATCTCTAGATGATATCTAACTAACCCTCAAATATCTCTACTCTTCCCAAATATTCTCGAACTCTCTCTTATTTACAATAATTCTCATTCTCACTTAAAAATACATTAAATAATTAAATCCTAACTTAGGGAACTAACTCCTTTAGTAAACATGAAAACCTAGGTTACATTCTCTTGCATCAAACTCCCTAGGTAAAATAAAATCATTGTCTCCTGACCATATATTTTTATAAGTTGATAAAAGCCCTGATGGATCCCTAACTTTCACTTGAAATTAATCAGTTTCTCTGTTATGTTGATGTTTTATGGTTTTCTTCTCTCATCTTCGAGGCTTCAAAACTTTATGTTGTAGTTATCCTCCTTCTTTGTTGATGTATACTCAAGTAGTCAAATGCATCGTGTTTTTTCTTTCTATCTTATCTTGCAATATTTTGGTTTATGCTCTTTTTCGATCAATTCTCTTAATTCTTCAATCTCATTATCTAATTTAGTTTCTGATTGAATTTTAGCATTATCATCCTCAAAATTAAATGGTAAATTACATTTTATCTGAGATTCCACATTTTCACTATTAAGCATGCTTGAACATTTCTCTTCTCCATTTGCAACTTGCCTAGATTCAGGTTCCATCAACATCTTTCTAGTAATTGTAATTCTTATTCACATTTTGTAATAATTTTACGGTCATTTTCAGAGATCATTCAACATACTGGTCTTCATCCCTGCATGAAACAATATTAGTGTCATTTCCATCATCTGCAACACATCCAACATCCATGCACCAATTTTTAGATTTAAAAACATAAGGCTTTATGGTGATCTTCTAATCATTTTGTGGCATCATCTATGGCAATCGAACCCATGCTCATATCAATAGATTTCATTCTAGCATCATCATTTTCCTCACCAATCATCAACGCTTATTCTGGTTCAAAAATTCATACATTCATCTCAGTTATTTGGAGTGATTCTGCTTCCATTAACAAAATATTTTATTTACCCTTCTATCTTCTTGTAATAAACTACTTGATTGGCCATCTAATTTTCTTCTTCATTATCCATACATGTTTCCGATTCTGTAGCAGCTCCATCAGCACATCAAGTCATGCCTTCAGTGCATTTATCTCTTTCTCAAATTCCTCATCACGTACATCCTCTGTTATGTTATTATTGTGTATTTTCCCTGGAATTTGGAAATGTCTATCCATAGTCATCTTCATCTCCTCTTTCTACAAACTTCACCTTATTCACTATGACCTGCAATTGAAGTAACACCTTACCAAGTTATCTCTTCTAAACATGGCTAATGGTTCACTTCACTTGAATCTTTTTTTTCTAAGCACTCCTTGCTTTCATGCTACACTAGCTATCAAAATTCTTGCCTCAATTCTCTTATCATTTTCTTATACCATGTGTAATCAAATACCATTCTCGAGATTTGTTTCCTTTGCTTCAATTTTTTTTTACAATATGGGTGTCAAGTTCCACTGATCATGCACCTAACTAAATTTAATTTTCACTTTGGATTACTTCATTATATTAACATATTGTCTTCAATTTAACTTAGAATAAGATTCTTACAAAGAATTTCAATTTCAATATAGTCTTAACTTTGACACCTCACTTTGACTCTTCAACTTTACTAAGGACTTACGTGATTTCTCACCATATGAATCTATATAAAAATCAAAACATAAATTATTATACCATATATAACACAATCAATATTTTTCATGTTCCATTCAAGCACTTATTCCACTCATTCTCTCTCCTCACCAGAACTATTATAATAATACATAAAAAATTTCACCACTAATGCTTCAAATGCAGGACTCCTTTCACAGAGAGGGTATCTAGTAATGAATTTTCAATATGAAACAAAAAAGTGTTGACTATGAGAACCACAATCTATACAAGTGCACACACTATGCCAAGATAAGGACCATGGGAGAGGCTCAACACATCGCAGAGAGAATAAACACAACCAATTATAAGAGACCGTACGAAAGAAATACTAGGTATATCAACCAAAGACGATTGAAAGCTATAGCTACCCCAATCCATCTTCAAGCTATGGAAAGTTGTACATGTAAATGTTCAAAGAAGATAAAATGGGATGAAAATATTAGCTATTGCCACAAAAAACGAGTGTTGAAACCACCAAAAGAGAACCTAGCATAAATAGCATGAAAAAATGTCATTCAAATCCCTTTTGCAACAACTCTCTAGATTGCCCCATCTCTAATCTAGATAGAGATAAAATCTAGATCAAATAACCAACTTCAAGCATTCCAACATTGAATCCCTTCTTTTTAGAATTGGATTTATTTTCAGAGAGACTCCAAAAGAAACAATTATTTATCAAGATTTCCGGCTAATGGATTCAACCAACAAGATAAAAAACTTAGCCTCCCAAATATGGTATACTCGGTCCTTAATAATTATGTAATGTTGGTATTTAAGGTAGAATAAATGGGTGAAAATGTGTTTCAAACCCATACTTGCATCTGCACCTACTGAACTGTCTCTCCTTCACCTGTCCCCATCTCCATAAGCAACTGTGTAGTTCTGTTGTTGTTTATTGCAGGAAAAGGAAACACAGTTCCAAGTAGAGTAGTCATAGTCCTCTGCAAAAAACCATTCATCTATCATTGTCCATGAATTCTGAGACGACAACCACAATCAAATATGTAACACTGGTAATGTCATTAATCCATTGATCAAGGTAATCTAGAATTATGAATCTATTTTTAATTTTGATATGAAAATAAAAATAACACAATAGGAATTTGTAATTTCTCTTGCAAGCAAGAATGTCTCTGTCTGAGATCACCCTGTGGCCTATAATCCAACCATGAGACAATTAATATACTAGACAATTGGATATTGGATTTCTCTCCTCCACTCAGTCCAATGCAACAACAACTCGACTCTTAGTTTCTTGTCATGGCCTTCCTTCAGTGTTCTCATAGGTTCGGTCTTCAATACAATGTACTACTGGAAACACTTATATGGTTCTACCTATCACAGGGTCTCACCTTGGCTCACAGGGGGTATTATAAAGTACGAGATGATAGCACCTCCACACATTCTTCTTTTTTGTTAAACTCAAAAGAAAAACAAGCGTTGTGGCCTGTGTCAAGGACTCGACCCTGTAACCAAATAACATCCTCTCTCAATTACGTGAACCTTCAATGCATAATTATGCCACTTCTCTTATGTCTTTGAGACCAAAATGATGTCACAGGCTAGGGGCCTGCAAATTAATAACACTAAGTCACAAATAAAACTGAAGTCCACACAATACGTATGAATATAAAATCTCAGAAGTAATTTGTTAATAAATAAAATATTTACAAGAGAACTATTGGACTAATAATTTTCCACCCACTCTTCACTCTCATTCCTATACTTACATGCCTCATGTCTCACCTAGATTTATACAAAGGGATCTGAACTGAAGGTAGGTTCTAGATCCTAAACAAACTCCCACAATATCTGTCATGATCCATAAAAAAATCTCACCTAATCCCTTATCTCTAGATGATATCTAACTAACCATCAAATCTCTCTACTGTTCCCAAATATTCTCTAACTCTCTCCTATTCACAGTAATTCTCATTCTCTCTTAAAAATACATTACATAATTGAATCCTAACTTATGGAACTAACTCATTTAGTAAACATGATACCCTAGATTAGATTCTCCTGCATAAAAAATAAACATTGTTGCTCACATTATTGTGGGATAGTACCATGCCAAAGACACCTAGTATCCAGATTACCATGGTTCGGATTTTGTGCGCGAGTTTTCTTCACAATACCTATGTATGTATGTGACCTTTCTTCAGAGGACCCTCTTATACTATCTTAAACTTTACATTTACCATCCATCTATCTTTGAACTGACATTCCTCTGTCCATACCATCTGTAGCATCTACATAACCATCATGTTGACATATTTATCAAGTAATTTTCCATAAAGGACAACACATTAGCCATAATGCCAACAAAATTATTAGATATTTCATAGGTAAGGACTTAACTAGAGGATAGTTGCATAAACTTGCAAAACTTGAGAAAAAACAGAAGAGAGAATAAATTTTGCATCTCAATATTGATGAGAGAATGAAGACATAAAGCAACTAAGTTATGGTTAACTGCATGCAATCACTAAGGCTAACTAAGGCTAACTAAAGTTGAGTGTTATTTATGTTATGTTAATGTGCATGTACACATAATGAAAGCACTAAAGCTAATTAAAACTTACCAATGTGCATGTACAACAAGACTCTTCATTTCTTACAGCCTTAATTCAAGGTGCCACATGGGAGTCTCCATGGAAGCCAAACTTGGATGCCATTCTTGATCCACATAGCCTCTAGGCGATTTATAACCATTTTCTGAGAGTAGAGATATTGTAAGTATACAAGTTTTGTTTGTAAATTGGTTTACAATTATTATGCCATATGTTGTTTCATGGAAATAACAATTTTTAATAATCATTTTGTTATAAGAATTTGACCTTTTATTATTTATCACATTGTTTCTTGGTTCTTTTAATTTTATTTGGTTGGAGTGTACCCATGGTGGATAAATATATCATGCTCTCTTGTTGCAAAAAATTCAACAAAAATCTGAAACAATCTATGTTTTCCAATATTTTTATGGTGCTATCTCTTTTCAATTCACTGCATCTATCATTAGCATATTCAAGCATATTACTATATAAGTTTTCATCTTTGCATCTAAGAGGTTATGTATTGTATTCAATAATATGCCTATACAAGGTAATATTGTAACTACTTCTAAATGTAAGGACCTATTAGGCTCACGTGTGATTTTCCTAGTGCATAATTATAGTACGTGGGGCCAGTCCTACAAAGAATATAACACATATCAGACAATTCGAGTTTACTACAAATCCATAATATGTTTTCCTTTCTTTTTTCTTTTATTTTAGGTATGCAAAGAAAAAGAAAAGCATAATCATCACCTTCTAATTATGTTTTCCATATTGGGTTTCTTAGAATATGTTTGTGTTCATTGTGATAATGGCGCGGTCATTTTATTATCACAAATTCTTTTTTATATTCTTAGATTACTTCAATATTTTGAGTGGCACAGTGACAATATTACATTTTAGTCATAGTAAGAAAAGTATAATAAAGGATGTAACCTTATTGTTGTAATAAACTATATGGTGGATATTAATTGCAATTTATAGATCAACTTAATCCTTTACATATTTAGAAAATATTTGAAGATTTATAGAAGAATATAAAGAATCAAATAAAACAAAAGAATGTGCATGAAGAAGATAAAGAGTTAAAAGAATAGGGGAAATCAATTAACATTAGTAATAAATAGGTTAGAACATTCAGTTTTGTTAGGATAACTAGTGAGTTCCAAGTTGAATTTTAAAGAGTCAAAAATCAAGTTTGATTAGAGCTATGTACACTTATCTCAATTTCCTTTAATTAGGACAAAACAAGTACTTATATTATTTTAGCATTAGTTTGACTTTTAAGTTTCTAAAATGGATCTCTATTTTCACTTATGTGTTGTAGACCACTACACTTAGTTTGAATATTCTAAAGATGTTAATTTAATTAGGTCCATTGTCCCCTTAAATATGCAACCATAACTACCATCCAAGCATGCTTTGGATATGAATATGGGAGAAGTAATAATTTTATATGGGAATTTTGTGCATGTTGATACCAAAACATTCTCTCATCTTATATGGGAGCACACAAATGTTAGACTATACAAATAAATGCAATATAATGTATCCCTTAAGCATGTATTTTAACTAATAAATATTTATGTAGTGAGCTTAAATAACTCATAAAATAATTTTAGAGGAAAGATAACCAATTCTTTATTATATATCAAAATGGAAATAATACATTAAATGCATTACTTAAGAAAACATTTTTAGCTATAGACTCCAATCCTCATCCTCTCCCTGAGAAGGTTATTTGATTCCTCCCATAGATTGTCTACAATGTGGTAGCTCCCTCACGTAATAACATTTGGAAGAGAAAATGGGAAACATGAGTGTAAGGAAACACATGATATGTGAGTGGAAGTGATTTTCTTTCTTTCTCTTTGTGAAAAAATTGATTTGTTTACTTTGTCTTTGCAAGAATTTCAAAAATGTAATCATGACACCAATATGCTCTATAAGATGAATGGAGTATACTTGTATTTATAGGCTAGTGCTAATTTAGGCATGGAAGGTCATTTGCATCCATATGCATAACTTGACACAAAGGAGGATTAGTTTCCTTTCCATTGATGAGAATTAGGTATGACTTGAATGGGCTTACTTTTATCCCCTAAATCATATTACTAAGATTTATGCATGGGAGTAGAGCTTAGGTGGGTAGGATAATACTGACTAGAAATCGGGTGGGGAGGATAATAGTGACCTCTCCTAGCACCCAAGCTACACCCACATGACATGAATTGGGTGAATTAAATAGGTTAATGTTAGTTTATGATGTCAACATAAATGGATGGAATTGTTGTTATAACATATTTTGCATATGTAGCAATTTAAAAATACTAGTTTTTTTTTTAAGTACATTTCTAGCTATGTCTCATATTAATCTAATAATTTGAATTTTAAATTTGCTTAGTTAACTCATTTTGTTGAGATGATAAATATGTTAATAATTTTAATGATTAAATAAAAAAATTGATGTAAAGTGACAATGTAATAGTGTAGAGAGATGGGGGTAGAGAGAGGAAGTTGGAGAGAAAGGGAGAGAGAGGAAGGATGAGAGAGAGGACTTGTGAGAGAGAAGAGAGGGAGGGATGGAGAGATGGAGTTGGAGGGGGGATGGGAAGGCAAGAAGAAAAACATGGATAGTCAAAAGTGGGGAGAGAGAATGAGTGACAAGGGGGGGAGAGAGAGAGAGAGACTATGTTTAGGGGTTAGATAAAGAGAAAAAGAAGGAGAGATAGAGAGAAGGGGAGAGAGAAGGAGAGAGGGAGGGATATAGTAACACAGGTGGAGAGAGAGCAAGAGATATTATTGGACGGAAGAGAGAGAGAGAGAAATAGAGAGAGATGTGAGAATAGAGAGGGAGGTAGGATAGAAAGGGAGAGAGAGGAAGAATGCGAGACAATATTTAAGAGAGGAGGAGGAGAGTGGTGGGGGAAAAGAGAGGATTGGAGGGAAAATAGAGGGGGGGAGAGAGAGAGAGTGATGAGGGAAGAGAGAGGGAGGTAGGAGAGAAAGGGAGAGAGAGGAACTATGAGAGAGTGGACTTGAGATAGAAGAGGAGAGAGTGAGGGAGAGAGGAAGTATGAGAGATTAGGCTTGAGAGAGAGGAGGAGAGAGGGAGGGAGAGAGGAGGAGAGAGGGAGGGATAGGGAGATGGAGTTGGAGGGGGAGAGATGTAGGGAAGAAGAAATACATAGAGTGTGAGAATGTTAGGTCCCTATAATACTAGTGATCAAATGAATAACATGATCATGATCATGAATATGTAGGAGGCCTTTGGGAGTCTCAAATACGTTGGAATGATTGTCCAAGACTTTTTGAAGATCTGGATAAATAGATGGTTTCGATGTGGAAACCTCTAGTGACCATAATTGTGCAATTATGCCTCATTATTCTTTATTTAGAAGTGTTTTCATGTTGTTAGAGTTGATTATCTTTCCCAGTTTCCCCATGATACCCCTTAATTAAACTTCCTTTCCTTTCAAGAAAAACTTCAAGAAAAGTTGTTCCAAATTAAAATCTATCATACCCAAATATTGTAGCCATTGGAGTCCTAGTACAACATCAACACTACCCATTGGAATAGAAATCATTGGGCTATTCAATACATATTGTCCCATGATGACCCGATTATAGACTAGTTCAGTAGAGCAGACTTGTACGACCTTCCACGTGTCACTATTTCGACCTTCAGACCTAAAAATGATACACATAAATGTATAGTTCATCATATTTCTGTAACTTCTTACTAAAATTCAATCTGATGCTCAGAGACAAATTTATGACAATTTTCCCAATGTCACATGTTTCAGATGTAATATGGGAGCCTGTAAAAACCCTAATTTCCTTGGATCATATCATCGAACATATAGCAAGAAAATATCTGAAATTCAGACCTCAGGTTCATCCATATTTTGGCGAAAATTTGTTTTAATTTCAGCTTCTGGAACGTCAAATAAAAAACGTTATAGAGAAAATTCCATGATGACCTATTGGGAGCAGTGAAACCCTAGAATCCAAAGCTTTGATACCAAATGTTATGCAACCAGCTCACAAAATAGAACAAAATATAGATCAAACAATTCAAAATCAGCCTCTTCAAGAGGGAAACCTCCTTTACATTCCACAAATGAATAATTATTTGATGATTCAAATGAAAAAACCTCCTTTATCTATATAGGAGTCTAAGGGGTCATAATATAATCAAAGACGACATAACAATAATAATATAAGTGCACAAAAATAACAATAGAGGGCTTCTATGGGGGCACAATAGTAAGAATATGGGGACAATAGGGGCACAACAATAAAAATAAGGGCTACAATGACAATAGTAATGGGGGAATCACTAGTATTATAGGGACCTAACAGAGAAGTGGAGAGACAGAGGGTGACAAGGGGTAGATGGAGAGAGATTGTGTATGTTTGGGGGTGAGATAAAGAGACAAAGAAGGAGATATGGAGAGAATGGGCGAGATAAGGAGAGATAAGAGAGGGAGGGATATAGTAACAAAGTTGGAGGTTGAAGAGAGAGAGAGAGAGAGAGAGAGAGAGAGAGAGAGTGATATGGAAATTGGAGAGAGAGAGAGAGAGAGAGAGAGAGGACAACAGGAGGGAAGAGAGATAGAAGTGAGGGACAGGAAGAGAAAGGGAAGAGAGAGAGAGAGAGGGAGAGGGAGAGGGAGAGCAGTAGGGAGGGATAGATAGATTGGAGAAAGAGAGTGTATATTTTGGGCATGATATAGAGAGACAAAATGATATAGAGATATATATGGAATGTGAAGAGAGGGAAAAAGAGAGATGGAGAGAGGGAGGGAGGTACAATGAGATTGATAGGTATGGAGTGAGAAAGTGTGTGCCTTTTGGGGGTTGAGATAGAGAGAAAAATAAGGATATATGGAGGGAGATATATA
>APFE031300398.1:0-13469 GCA_000404065.3 Pinus taeda
ATATATATATATATATATATAATCTAATTATTTTTCATGTAAATTAGCTAAAGAAATTAAGTATTTTAGACACCTAATCCTTAGGGATTTGGTGAATATTTTGAAAATATGTAAATAAGGGAAATATGAATAGTTAGAATAAAAAAAACCTTAGGATATAAAGGCTTGGAAGACATACCAAAATCTTCGTAACATAGCATCACAACACAAATTCTATGCTCATATTCCCTCCTTAGTAATTCCTCGTTCATTCTCGCTTGTTAGCTTTGACCACTTTATCAAAGCTGAGCATTTTACTAACCCTACTCATCTCTCCCTCTGTCAGTCATGACAACCTAATCGATTGTCCCTATGTGTATGACATAATGTACCAGAAACACTTGTCGTTTGGTTGGTGATCATTGACGGTGATGAATTTTGAGGAAGTTGTCCTCTTCACTTCATATAGGAGGTGCAATTCTCTATGAATGTTTTTTCTTCAATATTTTGTTCTCACAATTTCTCTGAGCATAGTTCTTTTTTCATTTTTTCTATGCTTTTTCCATCTCTACATTTATCTATTAACATTAAAAACCTTAATATATGGACTTAACATTGCTAGAAAGATCCATTACCCTCTTCATATTGCTTTTACCCTTTATATTATTTGACAAATTTAAAAGCATTTTTTATTTTATCATTGACGAACAATGTAGAGAGTTGGAGCACTTGGGCCTCTATTTAACAAATTCAAATATATACATTTAAAAAACCATGTCACACCATTCTTCCCATCCAGATTCAGTGTCACATTACTATGGAGATTCTTAATATATAAATAGGCTTTGTCAAAATACCATGGCTTATCAATAGGACATACCCAATAAACTATGTGGCATTTATTCATATGTTTTTTTTCTAGTTAATTAATTTAATTAAATAACAAAAAATGAAATAAATACTTTGAAAATAAATCTAAACTTTTGATTTATTGATATCACTAAAAATATTTTAGAATATTCAATTGAGATTAAGCCTCTAACATTCACTTAATAATTATTTCTAATTAAATTAAATTGTATTGATAATCAAATTGAAATTCTAGAAACCTTATTCCAAAATATACACACATACGTCCTTAATTAATATGATAAATTACTCATTTAAACTATGTGATTATTCCCATGCAATGAACAAAAACATAATTTTGATATGTTATTTAGCTTATCCACAGTTTACATTTTAAATCCAAATATTCTAAAATTTTACATGGTGCTACTGAAATCAAGATGCTCAATACAAAGACTACTAAAAGAAACACAATATTATTAAATATTCACATCAAAATGCTTATGAGGAAGATAAAGTGATACAACAAACAAGTAAATTTGAATGCAATATCAGGAGGATCGACGATGTTTTTGGTGAAAGCATGAAAACTATTTAGAAAGAATAGTTATTGGTCACAGGTCAAGATCTTTTACTTCTTTTAGAGTTTCCTTGTTCTTTGATTCTCATGGAAGGTGAAGCCCCCAGCTAATCTCGTCTTCAATCTTGTCCCTGTGGGCATTCTTTGTATCCTTCTTTTCTCTGTATTTCTTCTACTGCGTACAAAATGACATAACTAGTACTTCAATAATAGTAGTTATAGCGTTATATTTCTAATAAATCTATCTTTTTGGTTGGCCTTGTTTATCAACCCTGTGCAAATTAGGATAATTCAAATTTTACAGATCGATTCATACATTTTAAATTTTAGAAAAAGTTTGACCTCATCACCATCAAATTTAAAATTAAAGAATAAGAGATACCAGTGGAAACATATTGGCATCGAATCCTCCCAATTCCCTTAAATGCTCAATTCACTTATGATGCTTCTCCTCCTCCATCGCCTTCTCGTATATTGTCGCCTCTAAAGTACACTCTTGCTTCTTCGATGGTCGAAATGATGACCAAGCTCATATTTCCTCGGAGACATCCTTTCCAAAATTTCGATTACAACAAATTGGAAGGAAATTCAAAAATCACTTTTATACCCTTAAAATAATTAAAACAAAATTGAATTAGATCGCAATGAGATGGTAGTGAATGCAAATATTGACTTTTAATATCTTGCGATACTTAGAATGTTGAGCATATTATATTAGATGAGGGGATGGCGTGAAAGTGGTGTTGCTCTACAGTACCTGATGTACAATCACATCGACATTTTAATCTAAAGTAATTTGTTTTAATCAATAACCAGCATATCAATATATAGTCATTAACATATATTCATACAAAAAATGTTAATCTACAACAAGTAAATTTCCATCCATCATCAGCATTGGAAACTAAAACTATTAATATATAATTATACGCAACATAGTAATATACAATAGTTAATTTATATCTAAAATCATCATAAACCAAATGAGAGACTTTAAGAAATTAGCCGCACAGAAACCTGCACCTGGAGACATTGTCCTCCCAAGCACTAACTACCTCAAGTTCTCCCCTGAGCTTGATTGTTTTCCCATAATATAAAGCCTCTTGTTGATCTCCTCAATGGTTATTTATTCCCTTCTTCATGATAATGTTTCCAATTCTGAGGCGTCCCTCTTTCGTAAGATTTAATGCTTTCTTTCCTAGGCTTTTACTTTTAAAGCCGACCTTTCTCACCCATGATACTTTAAACGAAACCAGTCTTAGAATTTTTCTCTAGCTAAGCTGTTTCTAAGGGAATTTACCTCCCACACTTAATCTTATCTAGAATCTTTAAAGATTCTGATCGTGAAGAATTGACAATCTTATCTCGAGTCTCTTTTCTGAGTGCATAATTACCTCAAATAATAATTTCTTTTATTAACAAAATATTTACAATAACTTATGGATAATTTATGGAGTGATTTTAGGATTTATGAAAAATCTGATCTATGAAGTGATTTATGGGTGATCTATGGAATTCTTTTAGAATTTAGAAAAGCTATTTCATTTTCTCAATTCTACTTATTGTAAGCCTGTGGGAAAATATGAGAACTAATGACATAATAAATGTAGAATGAAGCCAAGAGAGAATAAGGATGGATTCCAAGCATGCATTAAAAGACAAGTAACTATGTTATTTGAAAATCGTTGTGTTTGTGTATGGTGCATGAAGAAATAAGGATCAAATTTATTTACTTGAAAAAAATTCATATGATAAAGAGTCGAGATTATTTTCTTGGGAAAACATCCATGGAATTCCATGCATGTAGGAGTAAGTGTTTTTATCATTCAACTGTTAAAATGGGATTCCAAGCATGCATTAAAAGACAAGTAACTATGTTATTTGAAGATTACTGTGTTTGCATATGGTGCATGAAGAAATAAGAATCAAATTTATTTCCTTGAAAAAAATTCATATGATAAAGAGTCGAGATTCTTTTCTTGGGGAAACATCCATGGACTTCCATGCATGTAGGAGTAAGTGTATTTGTCATTCAATTCTTAAAATATTTCATGTGCATTGAATTCTTAAAATATTTTTGTGGATAAATAATTGTGTGAATTGCATGATTTATTAGAAAATAGGGTCCAAATATGTCTTCATATATCCGAGATTTTGATAGGTGTGTAAAAACAGAAAGATGTGTTTGTAAATGAGACCTTTCTCGCCAGACACATATTTCATATTTGAAAAATTCATTTGCAGCCTCTAGAAAATGGTGTCAAAAGTTTATAGAAAAAATAGAAATATTATGTAATATTTACATCTGGAAAAATGGCCTTCAAAGATTCATTTGAATATTCCTAACCGTGACACCTGTGTAAAAACTTAGAGAGGGTTTCTCTAATGCACCCATTTCCAACAAAAACTATGTTTGGTTTTCAAAAATTCTCTTCCAGTTGTTCGTAAACCACTCCCAAATTTAATGACTAAAACATTAAAAACAGTGTTGTCATTTGATTTGTAAGCACAATAAGAATAGTTGTTATGTACATACAGAGATAGATATTGCGTTAATTTTCTTGAAAAGAATTAAATTAATTTCATGAAAAAATAAATAACTGTTGAGTTTTATATTTCTTAAAAATAAATAGGTTATTCACATGCACAAAAATAGAACAATTATGTTGATATTTATTGAAAAGAAGTGAGTTATTCACATGCACAAAAATATAATAATTATGTTAGTAATTCTTGAAAAGGAATTAAATTATTTCATTTAAAATATTATCAAGGATGTTCTCATGGCACATATGCATTAAATTTTTAAAGAGAAATATTGGACTCTTAAAGCAAATATGTGCTTATGTGCATATGAATAATACCTAGTATATTTGATCTACTCAAGATGAATATGTGAGTAACATTTTTGAGAGAGAGTTCACATAAAACCTTTCCATAAAATACCATGTGTTGTTTTATTTGAGAATGACTTGTTATTCATGCCATTTCTTGATGAAATATGACAAATTTGTTTGATGTGTGAAATGATAGGAAAACATTTTGTATTGCATGCATAATAGCTAGTGAGTTATCTAACTTTTGGAAAACTAATAATCCTTGGAAAATAAATATATATTTTTGTATTGCATGCATAATAGCTAGTGAGTTATCTAACTTTTGGAAAACTAATAATCCTTGGAAAATAAATATATATATTTGTATACAGTGAAGTATTTTTTTTTTTTTGTTTTAGAACTCTTCAAAAAGAAGAGAAAATAAAAGCACGTCCTTGTATATATTATGGAATTATATCCTTGAAATTGGTAAATATATTCTTTATTGTGTTAATATTATTTTGGAGGAATCTTTAGAGAAACATATACACTTGCATGCATTGAAAAATACAGTTTTGGTATTTGATTTCCGGTGAAACGGAAGTAGCAATCACATAATATTGATTGTATCAGCCTTATTTTGGGAAGAATAATATGCGTTTGCACCACTAAAAGGATTAGCTATGGTATTAGTTTTTTTTTGGGAGAAGATTTTGTATAGTTATTGGGCTAGATATTTTGGTAAGAGGAAAGTGTTTTTGTTCATGCATGAAATAATAATTGTTATGTGTTTGATCTCTTGGAAAATAAATGTGTTTATATTTCCATGCAAGATTTAGTTAGTTTCCTTTGGAAATAAATAGATGTTTCACATGAAACAAGAATAAGCTGTATGTTTTCTCATGGATAGATACATTGTTAAATTTGTTAAAATGGTTGAGAGAGTGGATAAATTCAATTTATGAAAAAAGAGGTTGTAATGGTGAAACTCAACAGTCAATGTTTAAATACACATGGAAGGTTCAAGAATATAGTCGATCAAGTAACCACATACAATTATAAATTTAGCTATATAATATGGTTACAAAGGGATGAGCTCGAAGACGGTTATCATGAAAAAATCCTATATGTATTGCTAGCTAAGTTGTATTCATCTTTGTATATGAAGTCATGAACTTTGGTGATGTCAAAAACCATGATTTTTGTATGAGCCAAAAACATTGATGCTTGGTTTTTTTCTTTTCATTAAGTGATAAGTGTTATGTGAGATACTTTGGTGTACTGATTATACTTATTGTCATTTCAAAATAAGTTGATCTATTTCCTTGCTTTCACTCACGTCCAAAGAGGTTGATGCAATTCCTTGCTTCCAATCATGAGAGATTTCATAATACATATTATTTGGGAAAACAAAAATCAAGTTATTATAGAATCTAATTCTCACATCTCCGATGTAACACATTATATAAAATGAAACAAATTCGTAGTATGGATTAGAATGGATAGATAATTTATAGAAAAGTATCCTTGCCTAAGTTAAAAGAAGGGCACAATTGTTAACGAGAATTTAATAAAAGAATGACAAAAAAACTTACTAATAGAAGAATATGAAATCATTACATTGTTGTGACAGAATCCCAAAATTTACCAAAATCATTCGATTGTTTTCACTAGATCCTAGCGTTGGCGCTTCACTACTCAGTGTAAAGCAGAAGTTTATTTGCTTAGTCCCAAGGAGAAGTTAACCAACTGCTCCACTTCTCAAGCCCTAGCCATAAATGCTAGAGTTACCAATGCTAGAAACCTTAACGTTCTCCACCCAAATCTAAAATCATGCTCCAGGAACCTGAATATGTGAAAGAGGAATTGAATTTGAAACAGAGTAATGAATTCAGGGCTTTGATGAAGGGGCATGAATGGGTTTTCCATTTTTTTGGATTTGTTTATGCTACCAATGGATGAGAATGCTAATATGAGTGTGTTTTGGAAGTCCAGGAACCACGGTAATAACCATGACACCAGGACGAGTAAAGGTGAATTAGAATAGGTGTTTCATAATTTTCATTAATTGTTAATCATCGTAAGTCTTTATAAAAATATAGTATAGTAAACGATACCCTTTATTAAAAAACTACCATATTAAATACATAGATGCAACAAAACATTAAGGTGGATGAATAAAGAAAATCTTCTCTTTCATCAAGGAGACTAACAAAGGTGGAACCCTAGGTAGTTACTCTACTACGCACTACAGTGAAGAGTGTGAATGAGCTACCAAGGGGAAATGAGGAATGTGCATGAACTTATAGGAATTTGATAAATGGCCAAACATTTCATAACCATATGCACCTTTTCCAACGTCAGGTTACAAAGATATGTACCTTTTACAAGGTATTTTTTTCAATGTATGTAAATCTAATTTTCATTAATCTACATTATACTTAGTTAATATTTAATTTAAACATTGCTTAAGCATAATATTTAGATATACAAGGAAGTTATTATTTGAAAATCCCTGAATCCATCTATAGGACATTACGAGAATATGTCAACATCTTTCAATACCAATCATATAATTGGAATCTATAATTAAGAAAAGGATTAATGTGTGAATTTCCAATAGAGTGTCCATCATTATTTATTTTTCTTATAATTAATAATTAAATAGAGAAGAAATTTGGAAAATTATTAGAATGTTGTTATATAATAATAGATAAAGTTGTAATTTTTAAAACTTAAATAATTAACTTTTATATTTTAAATTTTGTTTCAAAAACTTCTCTTTAATTAAAATCATACAGTTTCAATAATTCAAAATTACATTTTCATATAATTATTTACCAAAATTTAAATAAAATTAATAAAAAATATTAACACGCAATCAAAGCTAGAAATTTTATGGTACATTGATTTTCAAGACACATTAAATGATAAAATGACAATTTGAAAAATACGATTCTAATTACGCCTTATTTTGAAATTCCAATAAATTGTAATTACAAATGGCCGACCTTATATAGTACATATGTAAACAAAAGATGCAAAGCTCACAACACCCCATTGTCGTGGTGTAAAAAAATTTAAATAAAATACTGAAGAGTAGCTTAACTACTATGTTAAATCACTCATTTAAGATATGACCAGTAACTCAAGGGAGTTATTCCCAATGCCATGGCTCAAGAACACTTTTGTAGGTCTAGAATTGTTTTCAATTATCTATAATCACATAAACACAAATCGTTATTTAGCTTATATATTAACTTTAATGACTATATTAACATCTATTCCCTTGTTGACTTTGGAATGTTGAATATAATGCCTATGATTGAATATGGTTGAAAATGATGCTTTTATTTCTTTTCAAGAGAAACGACTAAGGTTGGTTGAATTGTTGGTTTGTGTTGGAATTTCACAGATCTAGTGCATAGGAAGGGAATCGATTTAGTTAGAGAGTAGATGAGTATTTCACTTATGACATACTGGAAATTTTTCCCTTGTTGTAATTATCTAAAGAAAATTTGTTATTGCGGAAGAATAATAAAATACACACAATGTTGCAGGTTCTCCCAAGAGTTGGTGTTCCCTGGGTATATCTTGTGTTATGTGTTGTCACATTTGTCTTATGATTTATCTTCCATTATGCATGTTACAAAGCTCAGTGTGTTTGTGATTTAAGTTTCCATGATATCACTGGTTTATATCTCTTGGTTTTTTCCTCTAGAAAATTACAAATGAGTTCACCGAGTTTTAAGGAAATCTAAAATGGTATGAGAGCTTAGTTTTTGATTGAGGAACATGAACATATTTCATCTTCAAGAGAAAATTATGTGATTCATAGGAAGCAAGTTATCATATCGATTTAGTTGTTAGGGTTTTGAGTAGTGTGCATTGAATCTACTAGTGTGATTTGTATTTAACAATGTAATTTGGTAGTATGGCATATCTGGGTCTCATATTTGAAGACCAATTTAATGATGCATCTAACTTTCATTTGTGGAATGAAAGGATAGAAGTGGTGCTGCAGGAATAAGGGGCTTGGTATTTTGTTGATAATATCCCAACCACACCAACAGATCCTCAGTAGTTGGCTCAGCATAATGAAATGGATTCTGAGGAAAAAATTACTATCCTTGAAGGAGTCAAAGACCACATTATTCCTCACCTAATTGGGAAGAAGAAATCCAAATAAATGTGGACTATAATAATAATTCTTTATAAAGGTTCAAGTGAGGCCAGAAAGCTGGTAATGAATGAAAAGCTCAAGAGAATTAAAATGTCTAAGTTAGATTCAGTGGTTGCTTGCCTTAACAAGTTTCCCAAAGTAAGGGAAAAGTTGTCTAATGGGGGTGAGGCAGTTCAAGAAATGGAACTAGTGAATTTTGTTGTTTTGGGTTTCACCAAATCATGGGAGGCCTTCACATTTGAGATATGTGCTTGAGAAAACTTTCTAGATTGGAAAAATTTGTGGGTTTACTATTTCCAAGGGGAGGTTTGTAGATAAAATCAAGTTGCATCTCATGTTAAAAGGAAGGAAGATCAAGAAATTTTCACTTTAGGCCGGAGAGGGACCAATTATAAGGATAAAAAGAGTAATGTTGGTGGGGAGTTGGGTTCCAAGGAGAGAATAAGAACAAATATCACAACAACATCAAGTATTTCTCGTGCCACTAGTTTCGGCATTATACTACTAAATTCAATAAGAGAAAGAAAGGGTACAAGAAGGACCACATAGCAACCTTTGCAGAGATTTTATGTTTGATACAACCACAAAATTTACTAGAAAATGAGGGTGTGAATCAGGTAGTGAGATTAGAGAGTTGTGACATAGGTGCATGGGAGTTGGTGCAATTCAGTTGAAGACCGAGAGTTTTGGCAGATTGTAGACCTCAACATTTGAAAAGAATAAATTGAGTGAGATTCGAGCATCCACACCTAACTGCAAAGGTCCATTCACATGTGCATGTAGGAGAGAGAAAGTGTGCTTGCATGTGTGGATCAAATTGTTGGTTTGTTTAAGAATTTTGTACATCCAATAGCCACGAAGGGAATTGATTTAGCTAAAGAGTGGACGAGTATTTTACTGCTGGTAAACTAGGAATTTTTCCCTTGTAATTCTTAGATGAAAATCCTTTGCTGCAGATTAGAATAATAGAATACACACAACATTGCAGGTTTCCCGGAGTTGGGTGTCCTAGGTATATCGTGTATTTTTATGTATTGATGTGTTTGTGTTCTAATTTATCTTTTCTTGTGCATGTTAGAAAACTCAGTGCATTTGTGACTTAAGTTTCTAGAACATTTGTTGTTTATATTTCTAGATTTTTACCCTTGGAAAATTACAAATAAATTTATTGGGTATTAAGAAAATATAACACTTTTAAGTTTATTTATACTAACATTATTATTGTTAATGATATTAACATTAATAATAACAATATGATCCTTACACAAATATTATTATATTAAAAATATTAAGTGTATGTGTGTGTTATAATTAATAAAATAATATTAATAATAGAACATTGTTAATCTTATTATTAATATGAGTGATAATGATGATGGTTTGTTAGTATTAATTTCCTTCCTCATTACTTATATGTATTGATAACAATATAATCTTTAACATTATTATTATTAATGTTAATACTATGACCTAAATGTTATTAATAATAGTAATATTAATAATACTACTAATATATTTAATAACTTTAACAACAACATTATAATAGTATAAAAACATTATTACATTAAATTAAAATGAATTATTACATGTTATAATAACATGTTACATATAATAATATTATTACATTAATCATATCAATAGTGTATTTATGCTATAATTAATGTATCATTGTTAATAACTTAACATTGTTAATGCTAATAATAATTGTATTATTGGTAATATTATTGTCATTATTAAATGTTATGCTTAACATCAATACTACTAACAATTCTAATGTTATGCTTAACATTAATAAAAAAAAATCTTTTAAATACACCAACATAGATCCATCATAAGTAGGGATCTAACGTGAGCTTCGAGGAATCAAATTTGTTCACTTGCAAACACAACTTGGAGTGCAAAAAATAATGTGTAATTTTTCATTGTTTAAATTTTATTTTTTAATGCTATAGAGATTACATTACTTAAACTTGTGATTCCAAAAAATCTTTGTTAGATTTTGACAAACAAACATATACCTAAAAAAGTGTTAAACTTTAAAATAAGCATATTAGTGAATTAGTGAATTACTTATTATACAAGGAAGCATATTAGTAAATCAAGATGCTCAATATGAAGAACAAAATATTTAAGAAAAAACATTCATAAGCAAGCTTCAACATTACTTATTTCCTGTCAAGAATATAGTCAATCAAGTAAGCACATACAATTATCAACTAAGTTATTAGTTATGGAATATGATTCCAAAGGAATTATTTCTTATCAAGAATATAGTCAATCAAGTAAGCACATACGAATATCAACTAAGTTATTAGTTATGGAATATGATTCCAAAGGAACGGGCTCAAGTTCTTCATTTATTGCTAGCTACATTGTACGCATCTTGATTTTGTAGTCTTGAGCTCTAGTGATGCAAAAAGCAAGCTTCTTAGATGAGTGGTGAAGGTTTATTTTTTTGATTAAGTGATAAGTGGTTAGTGAGTTTATTGGAGTACTAATTATACTTATTGTCTTATCCAAATAAGTTGATGCAATTCCTTGCTTCTAGTCACGTCCAGGTTGATGTAATTCCCTATTTCCAATTGTGGGTGATTTGCAAGCCAATTATATTTCACAACTTATTTTATGTGTAACATCAAAAATCAAATTATTCTAAAAGCTTAGGCTCTTAGGCTAACACATTATTTAAAATGAAACAAATCCATGGGACGGATTAGAATGGAGAGATAATTTCTAGAAAATCATCCTTTCTTAAGTTAAAAAAACGGCACAATTGTTAAAAAAAAAAAAAAAAATTAAGAATGACACAAAACCTTACCAATAGCACAATCTGAAATCATTCAATTGTTGTTACAAAATCCCAAAATTTACGAGAATTTTTTTATTGTTGTCACCATAATCATTCCATTGGTATCACTGGAGCTTATCGAAAGTTCCACCACTCTTAGTGCCAAGTAGAAGCTCTTCCCAAACCCTCACCATAAATGCTAAAGCTACCCGGTCTAAAAACCCTAATATTCTCTACCCAAATCTTACTCAAGGAAGCCAAACATCTAAAGGAAGAATTGAAGAATTGAAGTTGAAATAGATTAGTGAATTAAGGGCTTTGATGATGGGGCATAAATGGGGTATCATATTTTTTGGATTTTTTTATTCCAAAAGTGGAAGAGAATGAGAATGAAAACGAGAGGGGCATTTCAGTTGTCCACATTCATAACAGCTAAGCCACTTGTCATGGGGAAGTGGGGAATGTGAATGAACATCTAGGCATTTGATCATCATTATACATGTATAGTCAATTATAAGAGCCACATTCGGTTTTTAATTATAAGTGCATTTAGATACACAAGAAAAACTATTTTTCTAAAGTCGAAGGATATTAAGAGGTATCTTTCATTCCCAATGGTATAATTAGGTTGACTAGTATGTTAAATCACTCTTTTAAGCTATGACAATTTTGCAGGTATGGAATTGGAATTGAGGTGTTGGTGTTGGTGGACTAAGAATCACCATACAAATAGTAATAACAATAACAGCATCACAATACTATTAAGTATTTACGTTAAAATGCTTATTAGGATCATAAAGAGATACAATGAAGGAATGAAGCTGAAGGCAGTGTCAACATGACGGATGACTTTTTCAGCGAAAGAATGAAAACCGTTTTAAAGCATAGGTACGGGGGCAGGTGGCTAGAAATGGTGATCTTTTACTTCCTTTTTGGCTGCCTTCTTTTTGTGATGCTCGTGGAAGGCATAGCCCCCAGCTCCCACTGCAGCTGTTGCTGCAATCTCCTCCTCAATCTTGTGCCTGTGCGCGTTCTCTGGATCCTTCTTTGCTTTATGTTTTTCGTACTGCATACCCAATGGGAGAATTAGTAATCCTATAATTGTATACGTAAACTCTATAAAGCTGATTTAGTTTATCAACTTACTAAAAATTACAGAATAAGAGATATATATATATAGTACCAGTGCAAACGTTCCAGCAGCGACTGCTCCCAGTTCACCTAAATGCTTCATTCGCTTATCGTGCTTCTCCTCCTTCATCGCTTTCTCGTACGGCGTCGCCTCCGAGTCGGCGTTCTGGTTCTTGTGATGGTGGAAGTGATGGTGTTTATTCTCAGACATCCTTTCCGAAATTGATTTCAATTACAACGGTATGAAAGGAAATTCAAAAACCACTTAGAATACGGTTTGAATAATTAGATCCCGATGCAATGTAAGGAAATGCAGACAATGACTTTTACCCGCTTAGAATACTCAAATTGCTGAGCAGATTAGATTACATGAAGGAATGGTAGGGAATTAGTCCGGTATATATATAGCCAGGGTTGAATATTAAACACGCTATACCGTGTGAAAACAGAGTTCACGAGTGCGCGGTTTCCAAATGGCCGGTGCGCCTGCATGGTCTCTCCCTATCCAATAGATAAGACCGACGAGGAAGGTGTGTTTGATCGGAGGTGCGCTAGTTGGACATTGTCAACCGAATGAACAACGCGTTCGTGCAGTTTCCAGAGTGGCTGCGGCGACCACATAGCCTTTGCTTATCAGAAAGTGAATGATGACGAGGAAGGTACGTTTAATTGGATGGAGCAATGTGACATTGTGAAGTAATGAATATTAATAATTAATAAATTTATTAACCTCATTCATAACCCCAAGTTAACTGAATCAGAATCAGAATAACCGGTCCATGGTACACAGAAATAAAGCTCTTAACATAGTGATTAAACCGATGGGAAAGTAAACACATGTTATTTAGCAGCGTAATCATGCTTTAGAAATGCGCATGGACAAATAAAGTAGGCACATTCCAATATACAAGTAGTTTATTACCTCATTGAAAAGTCCTTTAAGAAATTTATGTTACACGTTTTAATTAAAAAAAATTGTTCATATTTGAAATAGTAAAAGATAAAGTATAACTTATGGTAGTAAAAGATAAAGTATAACTTATGGTAATAAAGTTAAATTTACATATAATTTTTTAGTACGATATTTAGTTATATATTTTTTTGGTACGATATTTAATCTCTAATAATAATATGGTTTTTTTT
>APFE031300409.1:0-12110 GCA_000404065.3 Pinus taeda
GAAGGAGCGTACGCGTATACACGCGGGTTAATAAGAGTAAAGGCATGTACATGTTGGAAATCATGGTTTTGGTCCGTGATATTTGGTCCAAAGTGACGACCCCAAGTATTGGGTTCATGGTATTGTTTCTACATGGTTTTGGACCATGGTATTGAGAGAAGCCTAACCTATATAAGGAGAAGATCATTAGGCAAAGAAGGGGGAGCAAGGAATGAACATCTGACGAAGTGCGAAGATCTAGTATTGCTGGTTATCGGTTTGTGCTATTTGGATTGAGTTGATATAACAACGAAGGCACAAGTAATTATCTTTAGATCTGTACACGGGTTGTATGAGGTGAAAGCGCATAGACACGCGGTTTTGGTATAGTAAAGTAGCCTATGCATTATGAGATTTGGTATTTCAGGTTGCTGTTGATTCTACTAGTTGTTGCAGAGTTTTGGGCTCTGGTTTGCGTTCTGTGTTTTTGATGACAGGGTTTCAGTGATTTAGTATTGGGTGATTTAGAGATTTATGATGCAAGCATAAGTGGATGATTGTATTGCAGCAGTGATTGTTTTGTACTTATGGATCCAGTCTGAAAATTGATGAAACGTGGTCCCTGAAGAAAAGAAGGTTGCAGCCTTCTGTAGGTCAGAACCTATGTACTAGTATATCCGCTGGTACAAGAGCTAAGGGGGTTGTAGCTCCCTCCCAGAAGTAACTGGAAAACGAGAGAGGGTTGTAGCCCTCTGCAGGTTGTAGCCTACGTGCTGGTAAAAGACTGCACCAGCACATTGTAAAAGAAGTTTCTTATTAAAGGAAGAAAGAGACGAATTGCAGCAGGTGGTTTTCACCCACATTGGGTTTCCACCTTATATCATGGTGTTCATGTGTGCTTCTTATGTGTGATGATATGTACTGTTTTACTGCACCTGTTTACTGTTAATGTGGTTAATAATGTTCTGATGCATTTACTGAAGATAAGCTAACTGAATCATAAGATTGTTGCATATATGCTTGTTGCATTTACTACAGTCACGTATATACGCGTATACCCTTAACTGAAGTCGCGTATATGAATCTGAGTGTGAAAATGAAAAAGTAACTGATTTGCTAATACTGATTCACCCCCCCCCCTCTCAGTATTATTTCCAACATCACAGAGGCAGACTACAGGATAGACAAAGAGGGGTTCAAGAGGGAATATCAAGAGAATTTTCCAGTGCCACCATTCTAAAGAGGTAGGATCTAAAAATCCATCCCCATTTACAAGCAAATGAACTAGAAGTCCTCTAAAAAGCTAGTGGAGTACATACACAGGAAACTCTGTTTTCTCAAGAATTTGCTCATTCCTCACTCCACACAATAGAATCCATGCCACTGTTATAGTTAGAGGGCTCATTATAGATCCCACCCCATAGCTCATCAGTAGGGTCACCACACTTCCCCTAGGAATTGCATAGAGAAAAGAAGACAAAGTAGACATTTAGGTGGCAAAAAGGATATTCTTTTTAGAAGGTGAAGAACCTATAAAGGATAAAAATGGAGTAAGGAGGGATAGTCTACCATACCCATGACGTGAGGTAGGCTACCAACTCATCAAATATATCTCGTATGAGGGTAGATACAATTTTGTTTATGGCTACCATTTTAGGATGCTTGAAGAACTAAGATTTGGGGTAGAAACACCAGTTCACCAAAGACTTAGCATACCCTATTTCTTGATGCAATCACTCATAGACTCTCGCAACAAAGTAAAGGAATGGAATTCCCAACAGTTGCCTCACCATGGTTTGATTATAATCCTCATTGAGGATTCCCTCCAAAACCTTAAGATCCCTATAAAATGGTCAGTCTTCAGAGACTTACCAGCAGAGGATGACATCAAAACCATCATCTATGATGCTACTCCTTCTGTCAGAGAGGAAGAAGGCATTGAAATAGAAGGAGAAGAAAACAAGGAGGAGTCACCTAGGGTGTCTCTAGAGGCCCCTAAGAGGACAATTGCAGGAAAATGAAAACCAACTAGCATTTATGGCCAACCTCTCCTCGGAGGCCATCCAGTGTAGGATGTCAGCTAAATCCTATGTTCTTTACCTCAGAGAACAATGGCTACAATTTCAGATTAAAAAACTAGCACAAAGGGGCACCATGCCATTTCAGGACTGCAGACAGTTTATTGATCTTTGTGATCAAAGTGCACTACAGGATAGGGCTAAAATGGTTGAGTTTTACTTGCACAACATGGCCCTCATAGACATGAATATTTGGGATCCTAATGCAGAGCTACGAGATCTACAATTAATGGCTTTGGCATCATCGATGAACCATGAGAAGTCAAGGGTTGTAGAGATGAAAAGAATATTAGCTAGAGAGAAAAACAAACCTCTTTTCATCAGAGCTAAACAAGCAAATCCCATGGCCCTAATCAACACCCATAATCTAATTGCAAATGATCCTCAACTGGAACCTAGATATCTTGCTGCCCAAGAGCAAGCAATTTCACATTTTGAGGATATGTTTAGGCTGATAAGAGATGATAATATACATGCCTACTAAAGGAGATGGAAAACACTGCCACACAGCTTGAAGAACTGAGAATATCACCCCCCTCAAAGGTTGAAAGAGGCACTCAACAAGACACCTATGTATAAGAAATCAATGCAAAGGTTGAAGGTCAATTGGATAGGTCTAAAACTCAGTCCACCACTACTCCTAGGGATGCTATAAGGGAGAAAAGAAGAAGAGGAAAAGAGGCAGTGGGAAGAAGTAGAAAGGAAAGCATGCTTCTATAAACAAGAAGAAGAGACCACAACAGTAGCATGGGATGTCAGAGAGGCTACCAGAGTCATGAGGGACATGGGCATTGACTAAGTTGCTTAAAGGATGAGCGACACTTTTAGTAGGGGGGTGATGATGAGCCTCATCATTGGGTAATTATATGGTTCGTAATTAACCTTAATCCACCTCCTAACTTAGTCAAACCAACTATTCTCACAACTTATTGCATACTTTTGATTATATTTTGTTTATGAGATGAGTTAGAGTTGGATATTTTTTTTTTGTGGTCTAATGTGCATGTAATGCAGGAATAAAGGATAAAAGCAAGGAAAAATGTAGGAATAAAGGATAAAAGAAAGGAACTGTGGCAAATACCTTGTTCAAAATTCAAATGGGACAAGGGAGAGGAATTAGAGGAGGTAAATCCTCCTCATTTACTACCCCTCCATTCAAATATTCCTCCATTAGCTTGGAGTGCAAACAACCAAACCGTGAGGACTAAAAGATAGTCGAGCAAGTGAAAGTGACATAAACTAGTTTATCTTGAGTGGGGAGCCAATCCTCCCTAATTTGGAAGGAAGTCATTGGAGACTTCAGATGTACAAGTAGAGAGGCTTAGGACCTCAGCAAGATTCAGATTTTTATTGTAAAACTCTACTTTTTTTCTGAGCTGCAAGACTTGTGAGAGTTTTGTTATGTAATTCATGGCTTTTATAATAAAGATGAGTTCTGTTTTGAGCCAGCACTGAGTTAACTCAGAGGGCTAATGCTCTTGGGTTAGGGCCCAACCCGAGCAATGAAAGCTCCTCTTTATTGTACATGTATGATAGCATAGATTTATGGTTCTGTTCATTTTCTTAAGTAGCTTCTTGGTTCTATTCATTTGCTTAAGTATCTTACTGGTTCTATACATTTTCTTAAGTAGCTTCCTAGTTTTATTCATTTGCTTAAATAGCTGCATTTTC
This sequence comes from Pinus taeda, assembly GCA_000404065.3. Classification (NCBI taxonomy): domain Eukaryota; kingdom Viridiplantae; phylum Streptophyta; class Pinopsida; order Pinales; family Pinaceae; genus Pinus; species Pinus taeda. The sequence goes on from APFE031300409.1 coordinate 3,729, forward strand.
ATTACAACAGTATAGCATAGATTTATGTTTTTTCTATTCATTTGCTTAAGTTTACTTCCATTTATGCCTTCTTTAAGTTAGCAGGTTAGCTAGGAGGAAAAGATCACCATAAGGTTGTTCGCAAGTGTCTCAGCCTCACCTCCTCCGTCTGGGACCATGACTTGAGGAAGAGACCCTTCAATAACCCCAAAAACATAGGTTTATAGTTCTCGCATGAGATTTGGAGTTTGTTGTTTGATGAACTTACTTGTTTTGCTTCATTGTCGTCTTTTTCCATTACTCTCAGTCCACCCTCAACCTCACTGGTTTTTTCTGTCATTTTCATTTGAAACCTTCTTCAGCACATTCTTCATGCATCGTTTCCTCATCGTCCAATCCACAAAAAACCTGACCAATCACTGTTTGATTCATTAGTTTACCCAACGACCACCATGCACGAAGTCTTCCACCTACTTTATGTGCTCTAACATCCACCATTGATCTATCCCTTGATCCAACAACTATCACATCACCTCAATACATTATGCGCCCCAATCTCCACCGTCAATCTGTCTAGCCTAATCCGACAACTATTGCACAATCTCATGCGGATTATTGCATGACCATTATCTGCCTGAGAGCACATGAGAAAAGTAGTGTTATCGTGCTATGTGTTGCTCAGTTAGGCTAATCGCGTAGAAATACAACTTACAGCTTTGAGGGCGCGTGAGAAACTTCTTACCGCCTCTAAAACCCTCTCCATCATTTTCACATGTTTTCTTCCCGCGATACAATCTCCATCATTCATCTGCAAATTAATCTTATTTGCCCATCCATTCACTTAATTCCTCGCGATAAGATCTCTGTCATTCATCTACTTCGTTACCCTATTCGTCGATCCATTCACTTAATTCCTCGCGATAAGATCTCCGCCGTTCATCTTCTTCGTTACCATGTTCATTCACCTATTCACTAAATTGCTCGCGATAAGGTCTTCGCCATTCATCTTATTTGTCAACCCTATTCATCCATCTATTCACTTAAACCCCCACGATAAGATCTCCACTGTTCATCTTCTGCTCGTTGATCGATCCAATGGTTCTTATGCACTGCTGCTTCCTTACATCCTCCTTTCATTAATTTCGACCTCCGATTGCTCTTTTTCTTGAAAACTTATTTAGCTTAGTTTCTTTGCTTACACCTTAGTATAGTTTGATTCTATTTACCTTTACAACTTAGATAGTAGCATTAGGTTAGTGTTTATTTAGTAATTTTGTTTAGCATAGTTGTTTAGATGGTTAGTTAGGGTATGGTGTGGTTTATCATTACATGTTGTTTTCTTCATTATTGTAGTAGAGTAGCTCTCTCTTAGGATATATTTGCTCTTCTTCCATCAAATAATTAAGCTTCTTTTGACTGTATAGAAGTTTGGCTTGGAACCCCTAGGGTCTCTTGCCAGATGAGCAGTGACAACAGGCAAAACCTTCACTTTTACTTGTGCATATAGCATTATCACCTCCAAGTTTGTACGAACCCTGGGTTGAGAAGTAAAGCTGGTAGCCCTGTGAGTTGAAACATTCTTGTTGCAATACCTAGGATCATCACTCACTTGTTGCAATACCTAGGCTCATCACTCACTTGTTGCCTGCTTTCCTTGTCCACGCTTACTTGTATCCTGCTTGTTTGTATCTGCAACTTGCGCAGATCCTACTGAACCTTTACCAGTGCCTACTGGTACTATTCCTCGAAGTGGCCCCAAAGATCAATCATCATATCACAGACCACATTACCTATCTCACCTAAATCACCTTTCATAAGGACTAAAGGGGTTGCACCTGCTGATCAGTCAGACTTTTGTTTCTTGCATGACCTATTGGAGATTTTCTTCTTCCTTGTCTGGAGTATGAAGGGTGATTCTAACGTTGCACCCCCTATGTCATGTTCCTATGTTTCTTGTTGCTTTGGTGTTTTCTCCTTTTCTAACTCTTTAACATCAATTGTGGCCTGTGACGGTTTTTTCTCCTATGCTGCTCTTTCTTTGGTTGCCGCTTCTTTTTCTCTGGTAGCAACTTCTTTTTTTGCGCAACTTTCTCCTAAGCAGAAGCCTTCTATGCTTCCTTATTTTTCTCTGTAGCCACCATCTACACAGTTGAACCTTCCACGGACTTACTGGTAGTTGCATCGGCATTTGATGGGGTGAGCCAGTCACTTGGCCACTTGTTAACAACCCCTACTATGTTCTCCTTAGCCACCAAGTAAGGCAACTTGTGTCATATCTTCATGGGATCCATCCTCGCGCGAATATGTAGATTGTGGAAATATTCTTTGAAATCAGCTATGGTTTCATACTACTCATATAATGTGGGTGATATCCTTGACCTTTGGCTAATCACCATCCTCAGATCCATCTAAAAAGGGACCCAAAATATCTTAATCTCTGTGATGCATGTGAGGTCCGTTGCAGCACAGAGCGAAGCGAACTTCACCACCTCCCAACTATCCTCTGGAGTCCTCCATGCCAATAGTGCTATCATTTGCAACAAATAGGCATAATGGAATGCCTTGCCCTCATCCCGAGCCTCACTGCAATTCTCCGAAATTCCTTGCATAAGTATTGAGCCAAGTTATACTGGAATCCTTTGGTGTACTTCACAACCAAAGAGATGACCATTGCCAATATTTCGTCTGCACGACACTTACACATTAACTTCCCTGCTAATATCTGCACGGAAAATTGAACTGCGAGATCCGAGATAGAGCAGATAGAGTATCCATGCGATTTCTTTATTAGTCCAAACTCGCTCTTCAACTGGTCTGCCAAATTCTTTTCCTACATTTTTCCTCCAAACGCTTCTACAAGATCCACTCCTTGGTATGGTAGTAAGGTGATCCGAAGGATCAACATGTCTATAATTAAGATGGGTTCTCCTAGCCAGAGACACCCATCGTGCACTAGTGTGAGAAATTGGCACACATAGTTGGTGTTTATGTTGGTGCAGCTGAAATGAAAAACCCAAAGCATGTTTAGGAGCTCCGCAGCCCCAAAACCAACTACCTACTTCATTGGTTCAAACCGTGTAACCTTTGATTCTTCATATTAAACCCTGGATAGGTATTTGGGGTGTGCTAACTGAGGGAACTTCTCATGGTCCCATAAGTCCCAGTCCTCCATCGAGTGTTGGTATCAGGGCCAACAATTCACCCTCGAACACCACCTTCTCCAGCAACAGTGGCATGGACACCGTAAACTTTGTGTTGTCTAGATATTTTGGAACTTTAGTTGTGGCCTTGCATGGTGGAATATACTTTGGTAGCCGAGTCATCGGCTCACCCTCCTCAACATTAATCTTCTCTAAGCCTTTGTGTAGTTCTTCTTCATCCAAATCCATTGGTTCTATTGGCTATTGGGATCAATCCATCTTCCCCTTCTGGCAGACTTCCGTGGGGTTTTTCCACAATGACTGCCTCACCAGGACCTCCTAAGGTTTCTTCTGCTTCTTATCGATTGCCTTGGATGCAGAAGGTTGAGGTACAAAAGGCTTATGTCTGAGAGACCTAGGTGTCATAGTTGGAAATCCTGAAGGGAAGATGGCACTGCTTCTATCTCAAGGCAAGTTGTAGTCATTCTAGCCAAAAAACACTTACAAAAAAACCCAGGTACATTAGCCAACCTAGGTCATGAAAAGAGGTCCTCCCAATCTGGCTCAAACATACAGTTCTGCACTTGGCACAATGCAAGGTGAAAACTCTCAATACAAACTCTCAGGAAGCAAAGTGTTCGAATGCAGGGTAGCATCCCATATTTATAGATGATTTCAAATTCAAATTCAACCATTCCCTCCAATTTCTAATCATTAATGCATCTTTAGCAACATATTTCCAAAGATATGCTCCATAAATGTGTCTTCCTCACTCCTTTCAACGGAAATTTTTCCATCCAATCATCTACAGTGCTTCCAATGGTCACTTCTTGGCCAGGCCACACAATACCCATCCTTGTGGCACAGCTTCTTCAACGCAGCTCCCCTCGGTGCCTTACTTCAACCCGTCGCACAACCTCCTTACTTCGATTTTCCAACTTTTGGGTAATGTATTTTATAGTCCCGCACTTCCTTGCAGCTGCCTGGAGTAATAAGACTATCCCAAAATCATATAGCCATTGTGCATGGGCGAGATTACCTATGTACAGCTTCAACAACTACCATTGAATTTTCTCGGGAATAATTCCCCATTCAGCGTCGTGAGCTGAACTATGCCACCATTTGTAATTTATTTCACAACATAGGGCCCCAGCTAATGCATTTGAAATTTCCCAAGGAATTTTGTAAATTTATTGGCATATAACAATAACAAATCATCTTTTTGGAAGGTGCGTTGTTTTCTATGGCGATCATGCAATGCCTTTTCATGATCCTTCTACACCTGTTGATGAAATAATGCTAGGAAACAATCTTCCTCTAGTTCTACCAGCTGCGCGAGATGCCCCTCCATAGTATCATGATCAAACATATTTGTCAATGGTACAATCCCCAAACTTGGCACAATGTATTCCATGGGTATTACAGTCTCCTTCCCATATACTAATTTGAATGGGGTTTGGCCTGTTAACTTCTTACAAGTGGTCATGTACGCCCAAAGCACCGCTGGTATGCGCAGCTCCCAGTCATTGCACTCCACGTTGTAAATCTTTGTCAAGGCGTTCTCCATTTTTTTTAAGGCTTCCACCATGCCATTAGCTTGAGGGTGATAGGGCGTACTATTCTAATGATATGCCTAGAATTCCTCAAGCATTGCAGGAATGATTTCATTTCAGAACTTTGTACCCCTATCACTCATTAAAATTTTGGGGCAGCCGAACCGAGACAAGATGTATTCAAAGATAAACTTCACGACTATAGCCACACTACAGTCTTTCACAGGTTGTGCCTCCATCCAATTGGTTAAGTATTTAGTCGCAGTGATAATGTATCTAGCCCCCGTACTTTTCCCTAGTGACTGAATTGGACCCACAAATTCTGTCGCCCACTTACAGAACACCTGCAATATTACTTGTGTATTTAGTGGCAACTCATCCTTTCGCAATGGTCTCCCTGTCCTTTAACAAGCATCACATGCCCTACAATATATATTCAAGTCCTTATGTAATGTCGACCATGAAAGAACTGCACGCTGGATCTTTTGCGCAGTCACTCTGGCAGCATAATGACCTTTCGCTACTCTTCCATGTGCTTCTCCAAGAATGATTGGTCATTCATGCTTTGGGACATACTTGTATAATATTTCATCATAACCCATTTTGTATAAGTGTCCAACAATCACAAAGAAGTCAGCCGCTCGAACCACCAATTCTTTTTTCGGTTGCGTTGAATATTCTTTTGGGGCTGTTCCTGTAGACAAAAATTGAATTATATTTGCAAAGTGATCATATTCGACATGAACAGTGAAGAGTTGCGCATGAGGCAACCCTTCCTCCAAACTTGTAGGCTCATTACCAGTCTCAATCCATGAGAGGTGATTAGGAGTAGCATTCAGGAATCCTTCCTTCACAATTACCTAAAAATCATATTCCTGGAACAACAACAACCACTTACAAATATTCTCCCCAACACGGGTTTGTTGACCAAATATTTGAGTACATAATGATCCATATACATCTTGAAGTATGCTCCTAATAGATAGTGCCAACATTTTTGTAGCACGTAGACCATCGCCAGCCCTTCGCGCTCTTTGGTTGAGTAGTTCGTTTCCACCTTCGACAATTTCCTAGTCGCAAATGCTATAGGGTGGTCAATGTCTCCTTTGTCTGGTTGGGTTAGCACTGCACCTAACACAATACAGAGCGCATCTACATGAACATGAAACTCCTTTGAATCTAGGAATACTAAAATGGGCGTGATAACCATTTTCTCCTTCAAAAAATCCAAACTTTTCTGGCAATCCTCGTCCCAACAAAATGTTACATCCTTTTTCAATAGTCTTTCCATCGGCACATTTATTTTTTCATATGCCTTGATGAACTTCCTTTAATATCTGGTATGGCCCAACATTGTGGGCATCTTCTTAACATTCTTCGACGCCTTCAAATTGACGACGACTACAATCTTCACAAGGTCTACCATCAATCCCTACTTGCAAACCACATGACCCAAGAGTATCCCATATGGTACATAGAATATGCACTTCTTCAGGTTAAGGGTGATCTGATGTCTACGACAAGTATCTAGCATAAGGCACAGACTAGGAACATAGAACTTTACTAATACGAACATTGTCAATCATCAAAGTAAACCTCCATAAATTTGTGGATAAATTCCTTGAAGGCCGCAATTACTACACGTGAAAAGATTGTGGGAGCATTCTTGAGACCAAAAGAAATCATTGTGTATTAAAAACAACCCCACTCAATTTCAAAGGTGGTCTTGCTCCGATCCTCTGGTGCGATCTTGGTCTGATGTTACCCTGAGAATCCATCTGTGAATGAGTAGGCTTCTTGCCCTCCAACATTCTCTAGTACCTCGTCTCTAAATGGTGTAGGGATTGGATCATGGATGCATGCATCATTTAATTTCCTTAAGTCTATGCATATCCGAATTTCATCCTGATGCTTCTTTTCTTGAACCACCATGGGACTCACACAGTTTGATTCCTCCATAAGTTCAATGATCCCTTTATACTTGGGATTTAATTGGTACGGGTGCTGCTTTACTGGCTTCACATCTCACTTCAAAGTGATATTCATGATGCCCAGCTCCCATATTATCGCTTTTAGATCAGATAACTTGGTGGGAAACAAGTCCTGATATTCGTACAATAGCTTCGTGACTTTATCAACGGTATCTTTGTCCCAATAGTTGCCTATATTCACAAACTTCGACTGCGCTTCTGATCCAATATTCACTTGGTTGGTCTTTAAAGGCTCTGATATATTATGGATTTTTTCCTTAGGTCCCTCGACTTTGCACTGTCCTTTAGACTCGAGATTCCAAGTTGAATGCTGGGTAAAAAATCCTAGTGTGGGTGTTCATTTGGTTTATTGTGGCTAAAGAAATTGGCAAAGGAAATGGCAAAGGCTTTGGAAAGACAAAGTGGCAATAATTGGCATTTTATTTATGAAAATAAAGGAAATTAGGAGAAAAGGAATTTGAAAGGTCACAAGTTGCATGAGAGGATGAAAATGAAGGAAAATGATGGAAATTAAAGAAAATAGAGGCCTCATTGATAAAAAAGGCTTTTGAGGATCAGTTCAAAATCTTTTTTCAGTTTATTTTGGAGCTCTCTCTCTCTTCTCTCTCTTTTCATACTCTTGGAAACTTAGAGAATTCTTGGAGCACTCTAGAATTGGAGGAAGGAAGGAAAAAGGAAAGACAAGGAAGCAAATGGAAGCAAACATCAAGCAAGGAAGAGCAAGATCAAGTGGCTACAATGTGATTACTTGCAGGTATCGAGTTGCATGTATGATTTGCTTGCTAATTTTGGCATGCATGGTACATAAATGTGTGTATTTGATTCTCTTGTTGTTGCTGCCATGGGTTTTGCTAGGTGTGATAGTGGGTTTTAGCCTTACCTTGCCATTTTCAGATAGCCATGGTGTGATCGGGTTCTCTTATTTTGGTTGAGTGGGATTTATAGATGGTTTTCAAAACTGAGTGGGGTGGTCTTAGGGGAGAAACACAAGGCCTAGGAATCCATAGACTAGTGAAGGTAGGATTGTGATATAGTCATATTGTATATGCTCTCGTTAGGCCTAGGAATCCTCGACCGATGAATGGCGGGATGGTGGGATATATGATAAATCCTAGAGGGTGGAGCCTTGTTAGGCCTAGGAATCCTCAACCAGTGAATGGAGGGATATATGATAAAGCCTAGAGGTGGAGACAAAAAAGTTCTGAATGGTGGTTTAGGTGGAGCGATCGAGCGACATTCGCGCTTACTTAGGTCCTAGTGATATAGTGGGATTGCGGTAAAGCCTGGTTATATTAATGAGGGTTTCGGGCTTAGGAATCCCTTAGTGGATATACAGTAGAGCCCAAGAAATCCTTGTTGAAAAGTGTGCAACAAGAAATGCTAAATTTAGAATGTGCTAAAAATAGACCTGCTAAAAATATCATGTCAAAAAATAGTAGTTTGGCTAGTGAGGTCATTGGACACATTGGGTGAGAGGTGAAACTGCTAAAAATAGAAAGCTCTAAAAATAACATTTCTGGGTCCCTTCCTATTTATAGATGTCCCTAGTCTATCTATAGGAAGTAAAATTAATTTTGGTCTTAACAACAGTTGGAAATATTAATTAATTAATTCAGTTGAGTTAATTAGTTAAGGAAATTCGAATTTGACGTCTTTGTGAGCATGCACATGAGTTGTCCCACTGATTGAGGAATTTATCCTTAATTTCCTCCACTGATT
>APFE031300411.1:0-10747 GCA_000404065.3 Pinus taeda
TCTGATACCAAATGTAAGTTTTAACCCCGTACAGAAATTACCTGCATACGAATTCTAAATCACAAGAAAATAAAATATGCGAGAGCATAACCCATAAAACACATATACACAGAGATTTCCCACTGGATCTCAAAACCGAGACTACCAGCTTGATTTTTCGTTATGTTCCTTTCAATGTTACAATACATATTTATACATGTCGAAGCATCCAATACCATGGACCAAAAACCATCGCATCCAAAACCATGGACCGAAAATCATCGCGTCCAAAAACATGTGTGAAAAACATGCACAAAACCATAGGTAGGTCTGCCCAACCTAATATAGGGTCCAAAACCAAAATTTTCTAGGGCGTTGCCCCAGACCCCATAGAGTGGTGTTACCTACACCCTTCAAACCCCCTGTGACTCACCCCGTTATGCAATCGGCGCAACGAAGGGGGGGATTCGCCCCCCTTCTAACCCCTCGTTTAACTACGTGGGCTAGTCATGGAAATAATATAACACAACCCGACAGGTGCACTCGTGCTACTCCAGTTAACTAAATATTCCCACCTTAGAAACTCATGCATGTCAGTTCAGAGAAAGACCCAGTTGAGATTAGAGTGCAGGGAGAGTGTACTATTAGTGGTATTATTTACTGGAGTGTAAATATCATGCATGCAATAGAGATCAATCCTATGTTTGGATTGCACAATTTTGGAAGCATGAATCCCCTTTAAATATAGGATATTCATCCTAGGAGTTACGCAGGATATCAGGGGCTTGGAGGGCTGTAGAATTGGCTAAGTGTTGGCCAAGAGTTAGCTTGTGAGCTGAGAGAGTTGAACATACTTGTGCGGAATTGTTATAGTGAGAACAATATTTGTATCTTCACTAATATTTATGATATATGCAATACATATAGTGGGGTTTTGAGCAGTGCCTTTCCCTAGATACATCTTGTGTTATGCATGAATCCCCTTTAAATATAGACTATTCATCCTAGGAGTTACATAGGATATTATGGGCTTGGAGAGCTGCAGAATTGGCTAAGTGTTGGCCAAGAGTTAGCTTGTGAGCTGAGAGAGTTGAACATACTTGTGCAGAATTGTTATAGTGAGAAAAATATTTGTATCTTCACTCATATTTATGATATATGCAATACATATAGTGGGGCTTTGAGCAGTGCCTTTCCCCAGATACATCTTGTGTTATGTGCCATTTATTTATCTTCTTCTTCTTCATATTGTTCTCATCGATCTATTGGCTTCTGTTGGTTGAAAGTAGACATAGATTCTTGTCTTTTGCGTTAGTACATTGCATGAGCTCGTGAATCTATAGGATTTTCTACAATTACGCCAATACCAAACAATGTAATGTTTTCATTGTCAGACTATCATGACCTTGGTATAGCCACTGAATACTGTCGGACTAATGTAGTGTTCTTACACATTCTTAATTAATGTAACATTATTTTCTACGATCCTCCTTATTGCTTCTTTTAGGAAACAACCTCCTCTTATGCCTACAGATGGATGATGGATCGCCATTGGACAGGATGCATTCAATACACCTTACATGTCCTCACTGAAAATATTTTCAGTCTCATCCCATTTCCACTTTTGTTTAAGTGTGTATCTACCAAGGTAGTGTAAGTTATGCTATTAGGAGCATGGCCCTTTTCCCTCCTTTGCCTGAGATGTTTCATGGCCTTGTGTATATCACCTAGCTTGCAGTATCCATCAATCAAAGTAGTATAAGTAATAACATTAAGATGAATTCCTTTACCATTGATTTCATCCAAAATCCAAGTTGCTTCTTCGAAGCATTGTTCTTTGCAAAGTCCATATATCAGTGTATTGAAGGTCATCACATTTAGAACATTTCCCATTTGCAACATTTCATTGAGAAATTTTAACGCGTAAGAAGACCTTCCATATTTGTAGGAACCAACCATGGTAGAGCTATACGAGAACACATTTGGAATGCAATCCTGTGTCAGCATTTGGTGTAGAATTTCTGAGGCTTGATCAATATATCCTTCTTTGACCATGCCTGATATTAGTATACTATATGTGATCACATTGGGAGATAAACCTTCTCTCAAAATATCATTGAATATTTCCAAATATCTCTTAGGGTCACCTGCTTTGCAAAACACATGAACTAGCATAGTAAAAGTTCTAACACCCAGCTTAATTTTTTTTTTTTCCCACCATTTCATCCAACAACTTGGTGGCTTCTTTAGCATCTCCTTTATCAGAGAATCCTCTTATAACTGTATTATAAGTGCATATGTTGGGGGGCCATTTTTGTTCATGCATTTGTCCTAAAATCCCAACGACCTCCTCTACCGACCTCCTCTACTCTCTTGACATGACAAAGTGCGTGAATGACGATATTGAAGGTTGTGTCTATGAGAGGAATTCCAGCACAACCCAATTGGTTGTTTTTTGACATGCTGGGCTTCAAAGGTTGGCTCTCATTTTTTTAGCCTCTTAGATTCAATTTGCACCAACAATTTCCTACGAATACGGTGAATATTGTGATCTATTAATCTTTTGGAGCGTCTTGACGATGTCTCCTTCAATATTGAGGCCAAATCTTGAGCTGGGTTTTGGGTTTTTCTTCTGCCCTTTCCAAGATGGTAATGGCATCCATTCATCCTCTTGGCATTCCCTCTTCATTTGTTGGACTTTCAATTCAATTCTTCCTCGTTTCCCTGTCTTGTGTATGGAGAAGAAACTAGAAGAGTAGAGATGGATGAGCAAGCATGAGTCCCTTCATATTTTTTCTCTAGTATTTATTCACAAAATTATATTAATAACTCCAGACTTATTGTGATGATTGAATCTGTTAGAGGGTTCAAAAGCCCAAGATCCTCTTCATTTCCATATCTAGTGTCTGTGGGTTTTCCTATGCCCAAAATTTATTTGCACGGGAAGGAATGACATTGCCACTTTGCTTACATGTCTGATGGTTTTTTCTATGAAATCAATCATCAAAAACTTTTCTTTGTAGATTCATCTCTGAGCCATATTCTTTCAACTTTCATCCCTTTCTCGCAACTCAATTTTCCTTCATCTGACTTCATATATCCATTTTCTTTATAAAGCTTTCAAAGAAGTTTTGCATCTACTGTACTTTGAATATTTGTATGTAATTTTCAAAAAATTGTCTAGCAATCACCTTCCTTTTTGTTTTATTTTTTTTCAAGATTTTATCGCAAAGACACTTCTTATATTGATTATCTCCTCCAAGATATTTTTGGTGCTCCTGTCTTATGTCCTTTGAGGTTACAAGAGAATCTACAAATAACACTTTCTCTCTATTTTCATATTCTCAATCAAGGCTATTATTAAATGCATAATGCCACAAGTCTGTGCTCATGATATTTCCACTCCCCCTGTGATGAGTCTACTCTTCTAACATTGACCACATGATTTCCATGCTGCTTAGAGCAGCTCCCCCTGAAATTATAATGAATTCATTATGTCATTGAAGTAACATAGTCCTCATTTTTCTTCCTCTTCCATATTTTGGTAGGTTGACTTCTATTGTCTGCATTTCTTTTTAATTTAGAGTTTGGTCTGCTTTGATTTGCTTCCATCATCTATTTAGGATTCTTTAGGGTATATGGAAACTTGCATTCATTGGCTTTGTTTCCAAGGTTGTGACATAGATAGCATCTTCTTTAACTAAGGTATGGTTGAGCCGGTGTGCAGCTTTTTGTGCCCCTTTTTACATATAGTTTAGATTCAACAAGTTTATGTCCAAATTCATTGCACAAATAATAGTAATCATGGAAATATTTTGCGTACCTGATGAATGACTCTCTTCTCTTCTTTCTTTCTTGAGAGAGTCGTTTCATTTTATGCATCTTTTCCTGATTAAACTTGATTTTCTTTGTCTTACATTCTGCTGCAATGTGTCCAGGTTCATGACAAGAAAAACACTTCATATCTTTAAAAGGAGAAAAGAATCTCCTTTGATATATTCCAAATTTTTTGAACTTATCTCCAAGGGGAAACAACCATTTCTTCATCTTATTCTTTGGCTCTTAATGTTTCTGCTAGTTTTTGTTTGCTTCCTTACAAATCATGTTGCTAGCCTTTTCTTCTGTAGGTCATTTTAGGTCTGGTTCATTATTATTTGTGGTTTCCTTTGTTGAGTTCTTCATGGAGGCAAAGTCCTCTTCTAGCTGCTTACACAACCTATTCTTTTCTTCTAACTTAATTCTAGCTTAATCAACCTCAACTTCTAATCTTTTACATTGTAGGTCTATCTCCTTAAATTTAATGCTCATCACCTCTTCTATATTCCTTGCTTCTTCAATTTGTTCCATCAGGCTGACAATTTCGTCCTTGTACTCATGCTCTCTCTAATCACATATTTGAGTTTCTTAATATCTTTGTTTTCATTCTTCAATATTTCTATACAAGCCAATGATATGTCAAGCCTAACTTGATTTTAATTTGCCTTTTCTTCAAGAGTGCCAGGTACATTCACATGGGTAGAGGTTTCATTTAACTAAACACTTTCCCTTTGACATGTTTTTTTCTCGTTCCTCTTTCTCTTTCCTTTCTCTATATTGTTGTTGCTAGCCTCTTCATACATGAGCTGTAATATATCCCAGATTTCTTTTGTAGAAGTTAAATCTATTATTGTATCAAGATCCTTATTATGAAGGATGTTGTTATATATAATGCATTTTACCTTAGCATTCCATTGTTTTTCTTGCACAGAGGGATAGTTTTTACAGTAACCTTCACATACAAGCTTCCATACACCATGTCCATAAGCTATCAATTCAGTTTTAACCTTATCTCTCCACTCATGAAAGTTTTCTGCACTCAACATAGGTACACTTTGATATTCCATGACTCAAGGAGATCTACCTTCAAGTTGTTAGGCTTATACAAAAGGAACCTACTCTGATAGCAATTGATGAAAACTTGACTAAAACTGAGGGGGGGTGGGGGGGGTGGCGGTGGTGAATCAGTTTAGCATACTCATGGAAATTAATATTATATTCATTAATCTCCTTAACTAAAACATTATATTAGTAGCTTAACAAATAATGACCATCATATTGAATATGTGAACAACAAGTAATAAGGAAACCAAACCATCACAACACATAATAACATCACATATTGACACCAGATATATGTGGAAACCCATAAAGGGAGAAAACCACAATTTTATTATTGTTGTGATGCAAAGGAAAACTCCTACTCCTTATTACATATGATTTTTTGTAGGCTCCAACCTACAAGAGGTTGCTCCCTCATTTTTCTGCATGCAACAACATGCAAGGAAGCTCCAACTCCCATATGTTTTCTGTAGGCTACAACCCACAGGAAGCTCCTACCTAAACCAACTCCATTTGGGTATTTATCAAGCCACAACTTGAAAGGAAACTACCATCCCCTGATGTAAACACGAAACAACAATGTGCTGGTTTACTTGGTCATAAATTTTGTATGTCTCCCTCTTCATTTTTTCTTTTTCTTCCCTTCAAATCTACATCACATCAGCTCCATATGTTCTAGGTAACTAATGCATAATAGTTATATCAACTCTCTCACATTCTCCCATTCTCTAACATCCTATGCCTACCAAAATCACACCTTTTATAGAAATAGATTGTTGGTTGTTTGTATCCCACATAGGAATATGAAGTGAATAGGCTTGAAACTTTTCCTTCCACTTATTTGATTACAAACTCTTCATATCTTGAATATTTAGAGAAAACATGAATAATCCATCCAATATTAATTTCAATCATATGTAATGATTAAATGCATTAAACTAATGTCAACATCAAATAACAATGTTTGTCTTTAATGCATCACAACAATCTTTGCAACATATTTTCCTTTGCCTTAGAGTCTTGCCTTTGCATCACAACAATTAAGTTTAATTAACAATTTCACATCACAAATTCTTCATTAAACAATCCCTACAACATTATCCAAGAATCAAGCCATCAACATGCCATCAAGGTATTTGTTGCTACTTTTTCCCTTGTTGTTCCTGTTTCTCTCCTTTTCTTTTTGTTCCTATGCTGCTCCTTTGCCATCAATGAAAAATTGCCAACATATGCAAGGAGCACCAATTTCAGTGTGGGTAACTTAGTCTTAAAGTGGGACAAAGCCCATGAGGACAAAGGAAAATGCATGAATTTTCAATCCCTGTGGATTGGTCTGTTCACAGTCCATGAGAAGTTTGGCCAACACACGTATCATATTCAATCCCTTGACGAGAGAATTGACACTCTCCCTGTTAATGGCCAAGACTTAAAGTGCTATTTTCAATGATCCGGGGTCGTGCCCCACACTATGTGCATAGTATTTTGATTGGTTGCTGTGTTGTTTATTTGATATTTTATTTTCCTTACTATTTTGTTGTTTTCTTTTGTAAATAAAGTGTTGTGCTACACTGCATTCTGGATTCTGAATGTGTATGTGGTTGAAGTTCAAAGAGTCTTGTGACACTGTAGCGCTTGTCCAATCCCGTATTCATCTTATTTGTGTTTGGTTTTAACTTTTGGCTGATGAAGTCTTGACAGAAAATATGATCCGTCTATAAGGAGAGTTTTGGTCAAACCATGAACCTGTGTCCATCCCGGGAAACCTCGTGCATGTACTCATTCTTCTGCTCGTTGGGTTGTGTTATATTCTTTCTACGACTAGCCCACCTAGTTAACTGGGGGGTTAGAAGGGGGGAGGAGCGCTGGCTTCGTTGCATTGATTGCACAATGGGCGGGTCCAAGGGGGTTTGAGGGGGGCGGGTAGCCCCCTCTACAGGGTTTGGGGCAGTGCCACGGGGAAATTTTTTTTGGGACCCTATATTAGGTGGGATGAACCTACCTATGGTTTTGTGCATGGTTTTAGCACATGGTTTTGGGAGCAATGGTTTTTTGGTCCATGGTATTCGATGCCTCGACATGTATATATATGTATTGTAACATTGGAAGGAACATAATGAAAAATCAAGCTGGTAGTCCCGGTTTTGGGACCCAGGGGAAAATCTATGTGTATATGTGTTTTATGTGTTATTCTCTCACCTTTGTCTACTTTTTGTTTTTAGAATTCGTAGGCAGGTAATTTCTATACGGGGTTAAAACCTACATTTGGTATCAAAGTTGTTTTGGCTTCAAGGGGACGCCTTTTTTGCTAAGGGGTTTTGCTCGGGCCTGCAGTAGACCCTGTTTAATGGGAGATTTGCGGGATCCATTCTAGTGGTGAAAGAAGATGGCAAGCAGTGGAAAGATAAAGATCGAGAAATTTAATGGTCAGAGTTTTGAGTTGTGGAAACTCAAGATGGAGGATCTTTTGGTGGATAAAGATCAGTAGATCATGGTAGATCCAAGTACTAAACCAATGAGAGTATATGATGAAGAATGAAAGAAGTTGGATCGGAAGGAAAAGAGCATAATATGATTGTGTGTCTTAGATTCAGTATTTCTGAATGTATCAGAGGAAGCTACATCAAAGGCTTTGTGGGATAAGTTAGGGACTTTGTACCAATCTAAGTCTCTGGTGAATAAACTGTTCCTATGTAAAAATTTGTATAACCTGAGGATCAAAGATGGAGACTCGGTGATAGAGAATCTGAACGCATTTAATATTGTGGTAAGTCAATTATTATCTTTTGATATTAAAATTTTAGATGAAGATAAGTGCATCAATTTGTTTTGTTCTCTACCGGATTCGTGGGATGGTCTAGTTATTGCAATAGGTAGCAATGCAACTTCCTTGAAGTTTGATGAAATAGTCTTATCCTTGCTGAGGAAGGAGATGATACGGAAAAATGCGGAGAGTCAGAATGGTGATTCCTTGTCTGTACGAGGAAGGTCCTAGAACAGAAACAAAAATAATTCATCGAGTGGGAGATATAAATCTATAGGGAGATCTAAATCTCCAGGAAAACCTGTAAAGGTGGTGTGTTGGAAATGTGGAAAGGAAAGGCACTACAAAAGGGAATATAAATATAAAGCTCCTAACAAAGGAAAGGGATCTGATGATGCTCCTTCTGTAGAGGCGAAAACCACCTCAGATGAAGGTGAGGATGTATACTTGGCTTCTTCAAGTACACATGTAGATCATGAGGCATGGTTGATTGACTTAGGTGCATCCTTTCACTTCACTCCCCATAGAGAGTGGTTCTACGAGTATGAGAAATATGATGGTTGTGATTTCTTCTTAGGGGATGATAGGAATGCTAGAATCGTTGGTCACAGAAAAGTAAAGTTGAAGTTGCAAGGTGGAAGGGTTATAACACTTTCCGGTGTTCTGCATATTCCTGCATTGGCCAAAAATTTGATTTCTGTAAGCAAGTTGGATGATGCTGGTGTAAAAAAATGTTCAAGAAATATACCTGCAAGATGGTTCGAGGAGCACTGGTACTGATGTGGGGAGTTCGGATTGGAACTCTGTACAAGCTGCAAGGTAGCACTGTTATTGATGGGTGCAACAGTTCTGTGGTTCCTGAAAGTGGAGCAGAAAATCTAGTGGTCTCTGGAGAAAAGCCCATGCTATGGCATCAATGGCTTGGACATATTGGAGAGAAGGGCCTTTGAATACTTCATGGTAAAGGTGTGGTAGAAGGTATGACTAATAGCTCTCTGTATTTTGATTTCTATGAAAATTGTGCATATGGGAAGCAGAATCAGGTGTGTTTCCCCTCTGGTGGTAAGAGGGCGAAACATATATTAGAGCTTGTGCATAGTGATGTGTTTGGACCAGTGAAGGTTCCATCACTAGATAAGTCTATGTAATATGTATCATTTATAGATGACTTCTAAAGGAATACATGGATATATTTCCTCAAGAAGAAATCTAAAGTCTTTGACAGGTTTAAAGAATTTAAGGCTCTGGTGGAAAACCAGACAAAGAAGAAGATAAAGGCATTAAGGACAAATAAAGTTGGAGAGTTTTCCAGCAAGGAATTTGAATAATTCTGTAAGAAGTGTGGTATAGCATGATAGAAGACTACTCCATACACACCTGAGCAAAATGGAGTTGCAGAAAGAATGAACAAGACGTTGATGGAAATGGCAAGAAGCATGCTCAGTGGTGATGGGTTAGGACAGGAATTCTGGGCAGAGGTGGTGGACACTGCATGTTACCTGGTCAACAGGTCACCTTCATCAGCGTTGGAGGATAAGACTCCATAAGAGGTATGGACTGGGAAGAAACCCTCTCTTTCACATCTGAGGGTATTTGGATGTGATGCATATGTACATGTTCCAAAGGAGAAACGAACAAAGTTGGATAGTAATCTGAAAAGTGGATCTTTATTGGGTATAAGGATGGTTTAAAGGGTTATAAGCTTTGGAACCCAGTAACAAGGAAGGTTGTGTATAGCCGAGATGTGGTGTTCAGAGAGGTGAAAGATGTTATTAAACATGAAGTGTCATCAAAGGAACCTGAGAAGATAGAGTTTGAGCTAAAGGAGGAAGAATCAGACTCTACAGCAAAAGAGGAATCAGAAGATGAAGAGCCACAAACTATGGTTGTGAGAAGATCAGTTCGAGAAAGAAGGAAACCAAAAATGTATAGTCCATCTACTTTCTGTTCAATTTTTTCTTTATATGTTATCGATGATGATCCCAGAACTATGAAGGAAGTAGTAGATTCAAAGAATGCAAAACTATGGAAAGAGGCCATGGTTGATGAAATGGCATCTTTGCACAAAAATGAGGCTTGAGATCTAGTGGAGTTGTTGTCTGGAAGGAAACCCATTGGCAACAAATGGGTGTTCAAGAAGAAGAAAAATGCAGAAGGAAAGGTGGAGAAATACAAAGCTCGGTTGGTAGTAAAAGGTTATTCCTAGGTGTCAGGAATTGATTTTTCTGATAATTTTTCTCCTGTTGCCAAGGTAGCTTCTATTAGATTACTTTTATCTATTGTTGTTGATTTTGATTTTGAGGTAGAACAGATGGATGTGAAGACAACATTTCTTCATGGGGATTTGGAAGAAGTGATCTACATGAAGCAACCCGAAGATTTTGCGTAGAAGGGTAAGAAAGAACTGTTATGCAAGTTAAAGAAGTCTCTGTATGGGTTAAAACAGTCACCAAGGATGTGGTATCAGAAATTTGATACATTTATAAAAGGACTTGGCTTCACCAGAAGCAAAGCAGATCACTATGTGTATTTTAAATTAATTGGTGACCGTGTTATTTATCTGGTCTTGTATGTGGATAATATGTTGCTGGTTGGAAATGACAAAGAAATTATCAAGGATTTGAAGACCCAATTGTCCTCCAAATTCAACATGAAATATCTTGGTGCTATAAACTATATTTTGGGCATGGAAATTAAAAGAGATCAGGCAAAGAGGAAGCTCCGGTTAAACCAGAGGAATTTTGTCAAGACAATATTGCAGATGTTTAATATGCAGGATAGTAAACTGGTGAAGGTTCCTATTCATGTAGATGTAAAATTATCTATTGAACAATGTCCCAAGGCACAAGAAGAGGAAGAGGACATATCTTGTGTTCCATATGAAAGTGAAGTTGGTAGCTTGATGTATGCGATGGTCTGTACTAGACCAGACATTGCATATGCAGTGGGAGTATTGAGTGGGTTTATGTCAAAACTAGGGAAGGAGCTGTTAACACCCAGGTTGTTCTCTTTGACTCCCAAGAGAATACAGCCGGGGTAACCACTAACCAATCTTTGGGCTGCAGCTTCTAGCCCAGCTGCAGTCAGAGAGGGCTCTCTCTATTAGGTTTATCACTGCTTTCAGTGAGG
>APFE031300413.1:0-21171 GCA_000404065.3 Pinus taeda
CGACACGAGATGTTGCAGTGGGCATGTAGCTTGAGATGGAGGAGCCAGCCTTCCACGATGGATAGAAGCATGTGGATATTGCGACGAGATGGTTGATGATCATGGATTGAGATGATTTTCCGATATATGACATACCGATGGAGTATATGCCTTGGTATGGATATCTTGGTGATAGATGGTTGTTGGGAAGTGATATTATCGAGGACGACAATGACTTCAAGTGGGGGAGGATGTAAGGACCTGCAGTCCAGGTCACCTTCACCGTGCAAAGTGCGTGCAAAGGACTTGTGAAAAATGCAAAGTGAAAGCCTTAGACGAGTTTATATATGTGATGGGCAAGCATTGAGGGGGCAGTCCCATGAGTTGGGTGAGTCGATCCACCTCTTGGGCGAGACATCACAAGTAAATGAGTCAGCTTGGGCATTGGGCGTAGGTTGGCCGGGTGACACAACCCGCCACCCGCCCGTATATATTGATGGACGGTATGTGGAGGCAAACCATCATTCGATCAACACAAGTTCGATCAAGGAGTTCAGCAATGTGCGGATAAGCCTGCACGACGAGCAGAAATCGAGTGAGAAACTCGTGCAGGAAAGTCAGGTGAGAAACTCGTGCAGAAAACTCAGGTGAGGTCGTTCAGGTAGAACTCGGGCGAGGTCATTTAGGCAAAACTCGGGCAAGGTCGTCAGGCAAGAAACTTGGGCGAGGTCATTGGGTAGAAAACTCGGGTGAGGTCATTCGGGCAAACCAGGTGAGGTCGTTCGAGCAGACTCGGGTGAAGTCGTCGGGCGACGCGGGTGAAGTCGTTCGGGCAAACCGGGTGAGGACAGTCGGGCAGACTCGGATGAAGTCGTCGGGCAACCTGGGTGAAGTCGTTTGGGCGAGTTCGGGTGAAGTCATCGAGTGACCCGGGTGAAGTTGTGTGGTGACACGGGTGAAGTCGTTTGGGTGAACGAGTTCAAGTGAAGGCGTTCGGGTGGACTCGGGCGAGTCATGCGAAGGCGACTTGGGTGAATCGTGTGAAGGCGTAGGTGGACGTGCGAATGGGCGGTCGGGCAAGGGCACGTCGTGCACACCGAAATGAAAGTTGGAACCGTTGGTCGTGAACGAAGAGTCGGGTAGGCAGTACTATGTGTGGTTCCACACGATTTGGGTGTTTGCCGAGAGTCAGGCAAGCGGGACTACGTGTGGGCAGGTTAACAAGATTTGGGTGTTTGTTGAACAAACGAAGAGAGAACCGGGTGATGACATGCGACGAGGTGAACGAAGGGTTGGTGAGTCATGCAGGGACCGTGTGGAGGCGCCAACAAGCTAGGCAACCAAGTTTACCGAAATTTGAAAATTCGGCTAAGTGTAAATTTGGGGTTTCCCAAGATTTAGCTTATACTTGTAAAAGTTGAAAATTATGTATATTGATATTGGGCATACTCATATTGCAGGGAGTTGCCCCTCCCTTTATACTGTTGTGAATTTCTCTTGTATAATATTGTTTATGATGAATGTGTATGGATTTTCATCTATATAAAGGACAAATATAATACTTGGTAATGAAAATAAACTAAGTATGGAATGTTAGGCGTAATCTACAATCGTAAGTATTGGTGAAAAGAAAATAGTTGGTAGTGCCGCACCTCGCTATATTGTGGTTTGAAGATTACCGCCAGTGTAGGGGTGTGACAAATTGGGTCTTACAAACACTTGATGATATAGTGGAAAAAAGTGTGTAATTATCCTACTTCAATCTTAGTAAATTCATATTGGCATCAAATAACCAATAGTGATTTTAATTATGAAGAGTAGCATTACATACAATGGATTTTAATCAAAGGGTTCTTGTCTAACACACTTGCCAAACATTTATATTCTAGTTATGTTGAAGTATATAATTAAGGATATTGGTTCTTAAATTATAATTAACATGTTTGTTGAAGAACATACTTTATACATCAAATTAAATATGAAATATTTATTTTCATTCAACCATCCAATGATATCACTATGGTATAAATCAATAAGACACTCAGTCAATGGAAACCTACAATTTTGAATACATTTATATCCTAGTTATGTTGAAGTATATAATTAAGGATATGGGTTCTCAAATTCTAATTAAGATGTTTGTTGAACATATTCTCTACATCAAAATAAATATAAAATATTTATTTTCATTCAACAATCCAAGATATCACCATGGTATAAATCAATAAGACACTCAACCAATGGAAATCCATTCTTTTGATTACATTGAGGAGTGGAGAGTCAAGAAAAAAAACTATATTTAGTTACAAATGATACAGGGTCAAATGTTTCCTTTTTGCTTCAATCACATATTCACACCTTTCTCATGATAACATAATTAATAAATAAAAATTCCCTTGTATGCCAACACATGTGGGTGCTTTTACTAATGCAAAAAAGGTTGGTCGGCAAAATTAGAGATGTTATTATATCAATAACATTTATTAGAAAGGTCACTAATATTTGTATGGTCAAAACAACATAAACTTTGAAACGGGAACTATAAACTCAAAATGAGAACTCTCACAAAAAAACCCCAAGAAAAACATGAAAAATCAACTCGGAAATGAAAAAGTGTTATGTTGGAATAATGTTTTTTTTCTAGGGTAAATTTTTAACGTGTTTTAAAAATGGCAGTGAAAACCAAATTTTTTTTGTGCAAAAAACACCCTGAAAACGAAAAGCCTTTATTGTGTTGATGTTTTTTTTTTTAGGATAAATTTTCAACATTTTGAAATAATGGCGTAAAAAGTTTTATCATGACTCCGAAAAACATTAAAATTTCAAAAGAATAATGAAAACATAAATAAATAAATAAAACAAAAAACAAACAAACCTAAAAACTAAAACAATGTAAAAAACAAAAACAAAAAAATTAAAAATATATATATATAGTATATATTATATATATATATAAGTATATATAATTAAAAAAAAGGACAAAAAATCAAATAAATGTAAAAAGAATATATATATATATAGTATTGATGATGAAAAAAATAATGAAGAAACAAAAACATCATTGGACAATTAAAAAATAAAAATAAAAAAACACATTTAAAAATAATAATAGATAATAATAATAAGAAACAACTTTAAAATTAAAATATATATATAATATATTATATATAATATATATATATATATATATATATATTTTATATTATAATATATATAATCATTGAAAAAATTAATTTAAAAAAAAAAAAAACATTACAAAAAAAAATAAATAATATACACAAAATTAAAATGACAAAAACCTCAAAAAAAAAACCATAAAAACCAAAAAAAAATATAAAATAAATGATATTTATTATAGAAACAATTTAAAAAAAATAAAAATAAATAAATAAAAATTGTGCTTTTCGAGTGCTCGGCTCGTCCATAGTCGCGGACCCTGGGGCCCTTAGACTAGCTCTTTCTAATTTCGAGAATCGGACAAAGCCCGCCTAGAGGCTCGAGGGACCTTGGCCTTAGGCGAGCTCGCCAATTGTAGGTCCGCTCATAAGCATTGTCTGTGGGCTAGCGCGCCCGGTCGTGGACCTGCCCTCCCTGGGCAAAATGCAAAACGACCCCTTGGCCTACCAAGGGACTGATTCCCAT
This sequence comes from Pinus taeda, assembly GCA_000404065.3. Classification (NCBI taxonomy): domain Eukaryota; kingdom Viridiplantae; phylum Streptophyta; class Pinopsida; order Pinales; family Pinaceae; genus Pinus; species Pinus taeda. Next base: position 3,622 of record APFE031300413.1, read on the forward strand.
AATCAGCCCCCTGGTCTATCAAAGGGGTGATTCCCAGAACCGCTCTTGACAGGTCAGGGGGTAATTCTAGGAATCGGCACCTTGGCTTGTCAAGGGACCAATTACCAAAATCAACCCCGGCGAGCCAGGGGGTGATTCTAGGAATCGCCCCCTGGGCCGATGCTAGGGGGTTGATTCCCAAAATCGTCCCCCTGGCCTGTCAGGGGGCCGATTCCTAGAATCGTCCCCTAGCCTACTAGGGGCAATTCTAAGAATCACCCTCCTGGCCTACCTGGTGCGATTTTTGGAATCGCTCTAGGGGAGTGATTCTGAGAATCGCCCCCGTTAGGCCAGGGGGTGATTTTGGGAATCAATGCCCTGGCAAGCCAAGGGATCAATTCTGAGAATTGGCACAAGAGGGTGATTCCCAAAATCGGCCCCATCACAAGCTAGGGGGGCGATTCTCATAATTGTCCCCCCGGCCTACAAGTGATTTGATTCTAGGACCGTTTTGTGTTTTTCCTAGGGCGAACAAGCCCACAGCCAGGTGTGCCCGACCATGGGCTCGCCTGCCTTGGGGAAAACACAAAACAACTTCTCAGAATTGCCCCCCCAGCCTACGAGAGGGCCTGTTCCCATAATTTCCCCCTTGGCCTACCCTGGGAAATTCTCATAACCGCCCCCCAAGCCAATTTTTAGAATTGGTCCCCTAGCCAGACATCGGCCCAGGGTGGAGATTTCCAACGAGCCAAGGGCAAATTCTTGAAATCGCCCCCGTAGCCTGCTGAAGGCGATTCTCATAATCTGCCCCGTGGCCTGTCGAGGGCGATTCTGGGAATCAACCCAGGGGGTGATTCCCATAATCATACCCCTGACCTGTTAGGGGCGATTTATCACCCATGGGTCGATTCCCAGAATCACCCTTCAGGCCAAGAGGCGATTATGGGAATCACCCCCTAGCCTATTGGGGGAGATTTCCAAAATCACCCCCTTGACCTGCCAAGGGAAATTCCTAGAATAGCCCCCATGGCCTTTCAGGGGCGATTCTAGGAATCGGCCCAGGGGGGTGATTCGGGTAATCGGCCCAAGGGGGTGATTCCAGGAATCGACCCCCTGGCCTGGCGGGGGTCGATTCTGGGAATCAGCCTCTGTCAGGTCAAGGGGTCGTTTGTCCTTTTGCACAGGGCGGACAGGCCCACACCCAGATGTGACCGCTCATAGGTAGTTCATGTGGGCGGACGTGACTGACTATGGGCATGCTTTACCACAGCAAGGCAATGTGTTGGGTGGGTGCGTCAAGCTATGGGGGTGCACGCCCACAGCACGACAGCATGCAGCATGCCATCGTGCCGCGGGTGCGCATATCCACGGTCGTGGGCACCCACCCACATGTACTGCCTGTGGGTCAACATGCACAGTCATGGGCCTGCCCACCCTTGGAAAAACACAAAAAAACCTCTTGGCCTGCCCGAATATCGATTCCCAGAATCAGCCCCGACAAACCAGGGGAGCGATTCTAGGAATCACCCTTGTGGCTTGCCGAGGGCGATTCTCAGAATCACCCCCTGGGTTGATTCCCAGAATCTCCCTCAGCAGGCCAGGGGGCAATTCTGAGAATCACCCCCACTCCTCCCAGGAGCGAGTCTCAGAATCACCCCTTATCCTACCAGGGGCGATTCTGGGAATCGACCGAGGGGCTAATTCTGAGAATCACCCCTGGCAAGCCAAGGGGAAATTATGAGAATCGACCCCCATGGCTTGGCAAGGGACCGTTTTGTGCTTTTCCTAAGGTTGGAAGGCCCACGATCAGGGACGAAATGACACTAAGGCACAACGACCCCCTAGTAGGGGGCTTGCCAATGGACCAGGGACAAATGAAAAATAAATAAATAAAAATTCTAAGGAATGAATTTTTTCATTTCAAAATCCAACCCATGTATGAACCTAACATCCAACTTGTCATGAGGGTCGATTTGCATGTTTCTGGTCTTTTTTCGTTTCAAAATCGCTCCCTTGGGCCGATTCTCAGAATCCACCCCATGGTCTGTTGTCCCCTAGGCTGATTCCCATAATCACCCCCAACAAGCTAGGGGTGAACCCATAATCGCCCCTAGCCTATGGGTGTCAATTCTGGGAATTGGCCCCTTGGCAAGCTAGGGGGGTGATTCTCACAATTGGCATAGCGGGGTGATTTGGAGAATCACCCCCGGTAGGCCAGGGAGTTGTTTTTCATTTTTCCCATGGTGGGCAAGCCTACAGTCGAGCGTGACACATCACTAAGGCATAGTGGCCTTATTAGGGGGCTTTCCAAGGGACCAGGGACAAATGAAAAAATAAATAATTTCTAAGGAATGGATTTTTTTTTGTTCCCTGCATTTGATAAGTCAAAATGTTTTGAATACAATTATTATGTGCTTGGGGGGAACCATTATGTAGAAACTCAAAGGTAATTGATGGAGGAATATCTCAATAACTCACGTTTTGAAATAATTAAATGTATCATTTATGTTGGTTTATCAAATACAGAAGCAAATTTATTGCCATGGGATCATAATACAGATAATGAGTATAGGAAGTCTATCGCTTTCATCCAAAGGGTTAGATTTATTCATAATGAATTTAAAGAAAAATGTGGTGGGGATGAGACAAAGGTTAGTCTATAATTTCGGAAGGAATGTTGTATGGAAATAGGCTATCAAATTGAGGAAAAAATCAATTCAAAAGTTGGAAAAGTACATTCTGATATATTCATAGGTATTGATAACATTTTCCAGTTAGCATTTAGAACTGGAGAGATATGGGAATTGATTAATGATATTTTTAGCATGTGGGAGAACATTGGCATTAAAATCCAAAAGGTCAAAAAGTCTAAAACATTGATATGTAGCAGCAGTAAATCAGGTCTTAAAAATGAAGCAACTTCTAGAAGATATGACTATCACACCTGGGAGAGCATTGTGAGTGAAGAATGAAAAACTTGTCAAAATAATATTATCTCTTGTGAATTCAAAGGAATTATCATTGGACGAAATGAGTGAGGAATTCAAAAGTAAGTTTGTTGAATTATTTTTACTTATTTCTAGATTATAATTTTCTTTTAAATATAACATATTGTTGTTGGTAGTATTTGTTATACATGTCATTATATTAAGTTTTTTTACTTTATATATTCAGTGACAAGGTTTACATGAAAATATAAAAACAAATGGTTAAATTGTCGAATGAAGATAGTTGGGATGATGTTGTACACAACTACCCAGATTCAAGTTCTACATCAACACTAAAAGATTTGTATCTTACATTTAAAAAGATATGTTTATTTATACTTCATTTGTTTTCATCTCTATACTATTTTATTTTATAACTTATATATAATATTTGTTTATTTTATTAAAGATGAAGAAGGATGCAAATGGACCACCAGATAGTTTCAGAAGCTTTATTGAAAAAATTAAGATCGAAAGATTGAGAAAGAAGCATCTTAGTAATGTTTAACTTGATCCAAATCTTACTCATTTCATTTGGAATGTGCTTGACACTATCCAGTATCAAATAATACAAGGTGGTTGTGAAGACATTGTTAAACTTATATGTAAAAGGAATTATTCCCTAGTTATTGAATATATTCCCCATGGTTTAAATATCCCAAACATTAACTATGATAGTGATTCTTATACTTATCAAGCTCTTAGTAAAGTGGTTGCGGGATTTCTAGAAGTCACATCATCACCATTATGTATATTTGTGACATTTCATTCAGACACACAATTGTCAATGTTATTGACAAGCTTCAATTGGAAAGCAAACCCAAAGATGCAGTGTACATGGTAAGACGTTGAAATTGTATGTTTGATTAATGTTAAAAAATTCATTTATGTACAATTTAATTGAACTTTTTACTATTTTATGTTACAGGCAAAATTCTAATATTATTAACCATGAAGATCAAACAATTATAAGTGATTGTGAGTTCATCCATGTTGAAAGTTGGACAAAAGATGATAGCTATAAGTCTATGCTTCTTAATCGAGTAGATGGAAAAAGTCATAGCCAAGAACTGGTTTATGATGTTGTTTTAAAAAAACTAGCATATGAATATAAAGAAGCAAAAGGAGAGATAGTTAACATTTATCAAAAACCACAGTTCGATTAACTATCTTATAGACTTATGTTCAAATGAAGGAGATTGGACTCTGGATTTATTATCAGGCTCAGGTAAGTTTTATTATATAAGATTGAACTTCAATATATTATTTCTTAATTTATATATGATTATACTAATTTACTTCATTATTTATTTTGTACTTCATAATTAGGTACAACACTAAAATGTTTCCTACAAAAAGGAAGAAATTGCGTTCATTGAAAAAGACCCAATACAATGAAAATTTATTCAACAAAGAATTAATGATCTTCAATTTCTTCCAGATGCAATGCAAGAAATTGGGTTGAGGAAAGGGGATTTTAATGAATCACATGTGGAAAACAAAGCAAAGGAACCTCACCCACCATTAGATGGAATGACTGGAAAGGCATGCATTGGGATATTCACATACATCAAAGATCCATCAAAAGAGGAAAATGAGCAAACTGAAGCAGAAATTATTGTGGAAGAAGACAATGATGAAACTTTAAAACATGAAGAATTAGGATTATGTGGTATTATTGATTAAATTTAAGTCACGCTTGGAAATCAAGCTCATTTTTTTAACGATTAATTAGTTGTACTTGTGATGTTTTGACTTTGACATTTTATGAGAAGAATAAGTATTCAGTTAATGTTGTTATATGTTCAATATTTGTATTGTGTGATTTTTGCTTTAATTTTTATGTGAATCATTATATTTTGAAAAACATTGTGATTATTAATATTTTTTGATATGAAATTCATAAAAAAAAAAAAAAAAATAAATAAAAATAAAAATAAAAATAAAAATAAAAAAAACAACACACAACAACAACAACAAACAACAACAAAAAACAAAAAACAAAAACTATTATTTTACCATTTTTTGTTAAAATTTTCCTATAAAAGTTGTGATTTTGACATGTCATTTCTAGCACAAAATTATCAAAATGTGTAATTTTTTTGTTATATTTATGTTCAAAATGTTTATTTTTATGTCAATTGTTAAAAATTATTGTTTTTTTAGAGACAATTATTGGATGTACATTGAAAAATTAATTAACGATATATAAATATGTAAAATATCGAAACTTTAAAATATCGACCTTTTTCTTTAACTATTCAAAAAAATAAAAACCTCAGTACAAAAAAAATATGAAGAAGGCTACTTCAAAAATTGTTAAATTTAAAAAATAATTACTCACATTTAATATATTAGAAAATTTAAAGTCAAAAAATAAGTCTTTTAAAAAAATGGTCTGATGCAAAATAACACTTTTTTATATCAACCTGCAAATTACTAACATTCTAAAAAATAATGTACATAAAAAAAATTAAGTGTCAAAAACTATGCTTAAAATATATATATATGTATTCTAAATTAGCACTTTTCAAAATCAGTTGATTTTCTTGCTACCTCAAAAACAAAGATAATCATATCAGTTCTCGTTTCAAAATTTACAATTTTCCAGTAGTAATTAATTTTTTTTATATTAATACAACATTTCCTTAAAACTAATAAATGTAAAATGTAATCGGGAAAATTTATAACAAAATCCACAATATTGGAATTTTCCATGAACATCAGTGTTGCACTAGCTATGGAATTTATAATAAATGGATAGCTTGTCATATAGCTAATTTCATTCTTAGGAATAAAAAACTTATGATGCAAGTTTGGGTGAAAAGAAACTAACATGGAATAGTTATAATCACGTGATAAACAATCTTGTGCGATGCAATATTTATAAAATAGTTTCAACTAGATTGATCTTTTCAAAGACATCATTTTTCTTGCATTTCAAAGACATTGTCACCTTATCAATTACATAGTTTTATTAAAGGAAATATAAAAAACATTAAAGCATCATTTCCCTGACCATTCAAACACAATGTCAGCATGCCAATTATGCATGATTAAGTAAAGAAAATAAAAATATCTTATTTTTGTTTTCTTTACAAAAATATACTTTTCTTAAATTATGGCCTTGCAAGTGCACTTCAAACTGGAAGCCTAAAAACATAAGGATAATAGTGTGCTTAAATAGAAGCAAGTATATTATCTAACTCCAAACTGGAAGCCTAAAAATATAAGGATAATAGTGTGCTTAAATAGAAGCAAGTATATTATCTAACTCATTTGACTAGAATGTTAGAAAATAATATATTATTTATACTCATTACATTATTTTCCTTTCAAAAGAAATTATAAGTCTTTGTGAAACTCTTGCTTATATGATTATTAAATATCTATTTATTTCTAACATTAGGCATCATTTCCATTAGATGGAAGAGATATTGGTTTAACCATAGGCATCATTTGCATCAGATGGAAAAGATATTGGTTAAGAATGAACCTTTTATATAAAAGGAATAATTATCAAAAGTTAATATTATTATTAATTTAAATAATGTTGAAACACTGGAAAAAAAACATTAAATGGTTAATATACTTTGATTAAATAAAATAATAGGGAATATTCCATGTGTAACACTTACATGTGAGGTATTTCCATATAGAATAACCACCACCATTGCTATATCGATAATGAAAGTGATTAATGCATGCCATACTGACATAGGTTTATTATCAATCCATAGTGACCGTATAAAAAATAATTAAATATTTGCATACACAATGCAATAAATTATATAGAGTATTTTTCATTTGTATCAATGAAATATATTAAGATTATTTTATATTAACATATTAGATGAAAATGCCATCAACTAAAAATAAGTCTAATCAAAATTTGAGAATTAATTAGAATCCTGTGAACTATAGTTAAAATGGTTTATTTGTCCATATGACCTTATTTAATTAGACTCTATTGCATTGCATGAAGCCCAATTCATGGACTTTCATATTTAAGTTGTAAAATGTCTAAGAATACCTTTTGATTACATTAGTCAACAAATGTGCTAATATAAAGTAAACTATGGGTTAAGTGGCAATCAATTTTTGGGTTTGATAAATGTGTAACACCCTCCTCCCACATATGCCCAAGTAACCATGCTAATCAGGGTAAACATGAGACAAGAGGCTACTATGATCAAATTTGACCTCCTAGGTGACCTTAAGGAAGTTGAATCGATGGAACATCACACACAGTCATCTAGTATCATCAGCAAAACCCCTATGAGACAAGTCAGTCACTCAGGCAGCATGTCCTTGGGTCTCGTTACTGTTTTGGACCTCTGATGCCATAGTCTCTCTCATGCTATGGGCAAGAGGGTGACCAAAGACCTAAAGTCGCTCTCATAGTCCTGCTTGCCAGTGATTGTGGACCAAACTTGCCAGTTTTGTTCCAACGACCCCAGGAATTAAGCCACTTTTTCAAGCCCAAAACCTAGGCCACTACCTAGAATGGAATGAAAGCTCAAAATCAATTAAAGTACAGGGGGAAAATGATGCAAAAGTAAATAGTTGATCAAGACCTTAACCAGACCCCACTAGCCATGATAGGCATTTCATCAAACATATTGTCAACATGTAACCTACAGGTGTAAACAAAAGAATTAAGTGTAGGGATCTCATACTTATCTAAGAATCGCTATGAACCATTGTTTCCTTATGTCATTTGCTTCCTTATCACTTATTAGGTCTTAGATACCATATCCATTCAAATACAAGTAAAACATATTGAGAGCCATACATAGCTGCTATCACAAAATATACATCTAACTAGCATAATAGGAACATAAATACAATAAACATATCAACTATCAAAATCCATACATGCACCATTACATTTACACATGAAAATCAAGGAAATGAATTTCTCATTAATGAATACAATGAACCAACTGGAGATGGGACTACCACATTCCACCCGACCATAGATTCGCTGAGCCAAGTCTCTCTTCATCCAATAACAGTCGTGTCATATTCCAAGCATGAATGTGGGACTCATAGAACACATCAAAAACACCAATCAATGTGGATTCCACTAGAGTTATTTTCCTACACCATGAGGAATTTTAGTGCCTCCTAGTCTCTCAGGATTTACCGTGCATCCACACTCTGATCCAGGGATCATTAGGCCCTACATCAAGACATACTCTCTAGGATTTACCATGCAATCGATCCTGGAATCACTAGGCCCAATAGAGAGAAAATCCACCTCTTGGCTTTACCATATATCTCGTCATTCACCAGCAAGGATTCCTAGGGCCACCGAGGCACATAATCTGGCTTCACTGCAAACCATAGTTCCGTTCAGGGGTTAATATTCCAGTGGCTTCATGTATCCTCAGTCTGGTTCAGGGACCACTACACCATGTGTTTGTCAATTCGGAGATCCACCCCACTCAGCCTCGAATCCAATCTGGCCATCCCACATAAATCGAATGAGAGAACCCATCTTATCAAAGCTATCAGGAAATGGTAAAGTTGGGCTAAAAATATTGTCACACTTGAGGAAACCCCTTCCATAGTAGAAAAGAAACACATGTAATCACATGCATGCCAAATATAGCAAGGAAAATACACATGCAAGTCTATACTTGCAATGAAGCATGTTGTAGCTACTTGATCCTACATTTCCCTGATTGGTTTTTCTTCCTCTTTCCTTCTTTACCTTTCTTGCTCCAATGCCAAAGTGCTCCAAGAAAAAATCTAAGTGTCCAAGAGTATGAGAGAGAGAGAGAGAGAGAGAATAATGAAAGATATCCAAATCTAAACTGACAAAAGGTTACCCATGATCCTCAGAAGCCTTTTTATGAATGAGGCCTCTATTTTCTTCATTTTCCATTATTTTCGTTCATTTTCCTCCTCACATGCAACCTGCAACCTTTCACCTTCTTTTTCTCCTAATTTCCATTATTTTAATAAATAATTATGCCAAAAATTCCATTTTGCCTTTCCAAATCCTTAGTCATTTCCTTTGCCAATTTCCTTAGCCATAAACAACCAAATGAACACCCCTTAGGATGTATTTCTCAACATTTAGCTTAGAATAAGTGTCCCATTCATCCGTGGTTATTGTTTTTAATTTTTACTACATCGAATTTTCATTAGGGTTGCTACAGAAGCCTCCCCCTTGGGGGACACCGTCCTCGATGTTCAATCACACATATACCTCAGCAACCTGTTCAAAGAATACATACTATTCATGGAGATTTATAACACAGCTTGATGCATTATTTACAATGAAATATCTGCTCAAGATAAAAATGTCATGACAACATACCGCATAGTGGAGCTTTATAACATAGCTCATTATGGTATTTACAATGATCATCCTGTTGGGTGCCAATCCACATGACATCATAACATCATGATAACATAACCACATGATATCATAATAGCATGGTAACATAACCATAATGACATGGCACCCATACCGCATAGTGGAGCTTTATAACATAGCTTGTTACGGTATTTACATCCATACACGGGTGCACATATAGCAACATCATCAAAAATATGTATACCAAAACACATTCCAAATCATATATCAAAACATGTACTAAACACCACATCTAAGCATCAAAACATCATATAGCATATATCAAACAATCAAAAGGCATATATTGAACCACCATAAATCATATATTGAACGACTATAAGAAAATACCAAACCACCATAAGAAAATACCAAACCACCATAAGTAAATACCAAAGCACCATAATCAAATACCAAACCACCATGTCAAGCTGCTTTGCCTCAACTGGAAAACTAGGAAGGATACATAGCCCACATCTGATCTGCCATCTCCCATGTAGCTTCATCAGGCCCAAATTCCATTGCACTTTAACTTGCTCGATTGCTCTATTTCGGAGCATGAGTGCCCTTTTCTATAATATACACTGAAGCTCTTGCTAGAATTCTACATCCGGTTCCACCTACAATACAAACCAGTCAATTACATGATCAACATCTTTAACATGCGTCTTAAGAAAAGATACATGGAAAACATCATGGACTTTCATTATCAGAGGAAATACAAGTCGATAGGCTACTGGCCCAATCCTCTCAATGATATTGAGGGGTCCACAAATCTGTGGTGCCAACTTAGCACATGATCCAACCCTCGAGGAGATCTTCTTCGATTTGATGCGCAAGTACATCTATTCCCCAACCTGGAACTCGTTGAACAACCTGTTCCTATCTGCATAACTCTTATGTCTATCCTCTGCTACCTTTAGATTCTTCTTGATCACCTGCATCTCATGTTCCATGTCTACTAACATATATGGTCCAATCAATACCCTACTAACCGGATCACTCCAACTGATGGGAGTGTTACAAATCTACCCATACAATGCCTCAAAATGACTCATCCTTAATGACTCTTGATAATTGTTGTATGCAAAATCGACCAAAGGAAGATACTCTTCCCACTTTCACTCCTGATGCATCACATACATCCTCAACATGTCCTCTAATATCATGTTGACCCTCTTTGTCTGTCCATCTGTTTGCGGATGATAAGTTGTGATGAAGGCCAACTGTGTACCCAAACCTCCAAATAACTCCTTCCAAAACTTGGAAGTGAACTTCGCATCCCTATCTAACACAATCTTCTTTGGAACACCATGCAGTATAACCACATCTCAGATGAACACCTATGCCATATCACTAGCTAAGAACATAGACTTCACCAGAATGAAGTGTGTAACCTTTGTTAACCTGTCCAAAATGACCATGATGGAATCATGCTACTTCATTGTCTTTTTCAACCCTATGATGGAATCCATGAAAATTACCTCCCATTTCCATTCTGGATTCGCAATCATCTGTAGCAATCCACCTAAATGTTTACACTCTACCTTCACTTGCTGACAATCAAATCATCTAGCCATGAACTCTACTACATCCCTCTTCAAATTCGGCCAACAGTAATATCTCTTCACCGTTGTTAGTGTCTTCTAATAACCCAGGTGACCTGAATATGATTTTGCATGAAACTCCCTCAATATCACATTCTTGAGCTCATTGTTATATGGTACATATATCTTGTCTCAAAACCTAACCAATCCATCTATTGTAAGATGATAGTCCATGCCCTGTAAACCTGTACCTATACATGTACCTGTAGTTCCACATGTACCTATACCACTATATGTACCTGTACTTGTACTTGTAATATCACCCTACTGCAACCTCTGCACAATCTCCATATACCTGACATCCTGCTATCCTTCCTACAAGATCCTCTCATGTAAGTTTGTTCCATAGGAGCTCACAGCTGCCAAGTGATGTACCTTTACCCATCTACTGAGAGCATCTACAACCATGTTCTCTTTACCTTTTATGTACCTGATCTCGAAATCAAACTCGTTAATCATGGCCAACCATCTAGTTTGCCTTGCATTTAGATTCAACTGGTCAAACAAATACCTCAACCCAATGTTATCACTCATAAGAAAAAACCACCTACGAAGAAGATAGTGCCTCCACATCTTCAGTGCATGTATAATCGTTGCTAATTCAAGATCATGTGTCGGGTATTTCTGCTCATCGTCATTTAGTTTCCAGGACTCATAACATACCACCTATCCATCCTGCATAAGGACTCCACCAAGCCCTCTCTTGCAAGCATCTATGCATACCACAAGCTCTTTGTATGGATCTGTAATCTATAGTACTGGTGCATGTGCCAACAACTACTTAAGTTTCTCAAAGCTATCCTCACACTCCTTTGTCCATTTAAATTTCTTACCTTTCCTCTACAATGATGTAATGGGATAAGCAATCTATGAGAATTTCATGATGAACCTTCTATAATAGCTTGCCAGACCCATGAAATATCTCACCTCATATACATTCTTAGGAGCTGCCCACTCCATGATGGCCCTTATCTTCTCTGGATCTACTGCAATTCCTTCCTTAGAGACAACATGCCCCAAGTAGTGTACCTCAGTCTGAAATAAACTACACTTGTTGAGCTTAGCATACAACTGATGCTCTCTCAACAATCTCAACATTGTTGCTAAGTGCTCGGCATTCTCTGCCTCATTTTTAGAATATACCAGTATATCATCAATGAACACAATAACAAACTTATCCAAATATGGACGCAACACACTATTCATCAAACACATGAATGTAGTTGGAGAATTAGTTAATCCAAGTGGAACAACAAAAAACTCATAATTCACATACTTGGTCTTGAACGCAGTCTTGTAAATGTCTTCCTCTTTTATGCGTACCTGATGGTATCTAGATCTAAATTCAATCTTTGAGAACATTGTTGCTCCCTTCAGTTGATCAAACAAGTCATCAATGCTTAGCAAAGGATATCTATTCTTGATAGTCACTTTGTTCAACTTAGAGTAATCAATGCATAATCTAAGGGTACCATCTTTCTTCCTTACAAACAAGATTGGTGCACCCCAAGGTGATACACTTGGCCTAATGTATCCCTTGTCCAACATTTCCTTCAGCTACAATTTCAACTCAACCAATTCAGGTGTGCTCATCCTGTAAGGTGTTTATGATGTTGGAGTTGCCCTTGGCACTAACTCAATCGAAAAGTGTACATCCCTGTGAGGTGGAAACTCTATAATGTCCTCAAGGAATACATCCTGAAACAGTTGCAACACTAGGTACCTGTTCAGCATATCTGCATCCTCAGCCTCCTTACCCTTATCACTAGAAATGTGTACTACAAATAGCTTGCACCCTTTCCTATGGCTACGCTTTGCTTGCATAGTTATCACCATCCTAATTGATGTGACTTTCTTCTTACCTTGCAAGACTCTTAGTTCTCCATTGTCATCAACACGCTCAATAGATTTGTCATAGCAGTCAACCTTGGTTCTAATTTAGATACAACCAATCCATGCCAAACAACATACTATATGATCCAAACGGTAACACATTCAAATGTGTCGTTGTAGGCATACCATTTAATTCAAATGCACAAGTTGTTACCCAATGATGGACTCACTTCTTCATACCTGTAGCCAACTGCACTAACCAAGACTCTGCATGCAAATCCTTATTCAAACCACACGTATCCACCAAGTCAAGGCTAACACAGCTATAATTAGATCCAGGGTCAATAAAAATAGAAATAACTTGATCACAAAGCTTACCGTCCATCTCAATGATAGATTCCTACTGATTTTCTTTCCCATTGTCCACTATTGCATAGATACGTGGAATACTCTAATCAACATCCCAAACAATATGTTCCTTTTGTGCATTGTATATCTTAGGCCTTCTACCCTGATGTTGCAGACAATCTCTCCTAAGGTTCTCTTCACCACATGTCCAAAACTCCAACCAACTAGTGCCCTCACCTCTATTGTGTTGTTGATTTTGTGGCCCATGTCCCTATCTAGGTGTATTAAATATCTTTTGCGGAGACACATTTTCTTTCCCATATGCATGTTGAGGCATTTTCCTCTTACTCTTCCATTTACCTCTACCTTTCCTTTTCCCTTCCATCCATGTTGAGATTCATTCTTACGCTTTGATTGATCATAGAAATGCTTCAGTTTCCCAATAACTTCCTCAAGTTACCGAGGCTCATCATACCCAATCTGATCTCTAAATACTAATGGAAAACCATTGATAATTCACTAAACTTAAGCCTTCTCATTAGTAAGATACAGTATATACTTCAATAGTTCTAGAAACTTGGTCGTGTACCCTTCATCTGTCACTGATCCCATCGTTAACTCATAGAATTATTTTTCCTTACTTTCATAGTACCTTTCTAATAAGTACTTCTTCCTAAAAATCCTCTTGAATTCCCGCCAACTCAAGTCATTTGTCCTGATGTCTCTAACCCGCTTAACATCTTCCCACCATATGTCTGCTTTACCTTTCAAGCTTAAGATAATTATTCTAGCCTTCATGTTATTTGTGTACTCATGCAACTCAAAGAATTTTTTTATCCCAAGTATCCAAGCCTTTGGATCTTCCAACTTCTTCACATCTCCATCAAAAGTAGGTGGTTTTTCTTTCTTGAATTCATTTGGTAAGTATCCCCTACCATTCCTCCTATAATGATGATATCGACAATGATCATGATGTCTATCAGAACCAGAACTAGAATAATACATGTACTCATTGCGCCTCCTTTCCTACCTTTCCCTGCTTGATCCTTGCTTCCTCTTTCCTTCTTTGCCTATCTTGCTCCAATGCCAAAGTGCTCCAAGAAAAACTCTAAGTCCCCAAAAGTATGAGAGAGAGAGAATAATGAAAAAACTCCAAAGATAAATTGACAAAAGGTTACCCACTAATCCTCATAAGCCTTTTTATGAATGAGGCCTCTATTTTCTTCATTTTCCATTATTTTCCTTCATTTTCCTCTTCACATGCAACATGTGACCTTTCACCTCCTTTTTCTCCTAATTTCCATTATTTTAATAAGTAATTGTGCCAAAAAATTCCATTTTTCCTTTCCAAGGCCTTAGTCATTGCCTTTTCCAATTTCCTTAGCTATAAACAACCAAATGAACACCCACTAGGATGTCTTTCCCAACATTCAGCTTGGAATAAGTGTCACATTCATCTATGGTTATTGTTTTTAACTTTTATTACATGGAATTTTCACCGGGGTTGTTACAAAATGTTTCTAAAATCTCGTGATATTAGGTAAGGAGTTTAGAAATCTACATAAGAGGGTGAGGTCCTCTCAAAGGATCACACCTACAACTATGTCATCATGAACATAACCATGACTTAACCCATATAATTTACCAATCTTAGGTACCTAACATGGAGGCATAAAAGAAATTCCACCCATAAATTTCTAAGAAAATATAATATCACCTCCCTATTATTGTAAAGATATTTTTCAAAAACCATAATCCACCTAATCACCCAATCTTCCATAAAGTGGATGTGCATCAATCCATGAAAATATGTGTATTTTCCATAGAAGGATGTAAAGCAATGCTAGAGTTGAAAAACAAGCTCTTGATTTCATGTTTTCCTATTTGTGTATCTATCACCTCATTTCTATCAAACCTCATCCTATAATATTCAAGAATCCTAGCCCTATATTTGGAAATGTTTTTTTATGGCTCTTTGTGAAGTCTTTGCTGGTTATAAAAGAAACAATTCGGTTTCTTGATGATTTAATATCTATTCTCATTTTAGCGTTTTAATCTCTACTTGATGGTAGGTTTTGGTTCTATTTATTTGTAGAGTCCATGATAATATAATTTTATATGTTCTATTGAAATAAGAATAATAGATTTATATTTCCTTTATTAGTTTATAAAATTTTAAAGATATAAACCTATGGTGGAAATAATAAACAATGGTGATGGGGACCTCTCTCATCCTTTTTTGGGTCACATGCACTCATTTTTCTCCTAAAATCATGTATTTTTCTCCCAAAGGAGAGCCATAGTTTTTAGAAATGTAATAAAAGCCATGAAACTTCTTTTCTCGCCAAATTTATGAATTGATACATGTTACTAATATGTGTGAATTCCTAGAATATACATATATATCATTAAAATTTGATTTTCCATTTTAGTTGATAAGTTATACGGTAGTTCAATGGGGTCCAAGGCTAATTAGACTAAAAGGTGTCTCACACTTTTAGAAAACACATGCATATTCTTGTGTCAATGTGTTCCTGAAAACACATGCATATTCTTGTGTCAATGTGTTCCGAACACCCCATTGCCACTTTTTCACTCATCATATTTATGTTAGAGGACAAATATAATATTGTCTAAAACTAACACAAATAGATCCTAAGCTTCGAAGACTTTATGTAATAAAGTTCAAATATCATTTTCAATATGAGTTTACATTATTTTCTATAATAGCATAAATCAAATGAAAAGGATAATAATAGTGAAAAAAAAATTATATGTATATGTATCTTAAAAAAAATTGGTGTTTTTTTATTTCTTACAGAGAATGAAGTTTTCTAGGTGGGTGGACAAACTCAACTAGGTTAATTAAAATGAGCTAAAAAAATCTTTAAAGGGAAATTTTCATGATCAAAATTTCATCATTGATAATAAAGCATAGCCTTACAAAATTTCTATTAATTTAAAAACTAAAATATAGAAAATAAAAATTTGAATTTATAAACTTATTAATTTACTCTTTACAGTTTTCATTCTAAAAGATCATAGCTTCATATTCAAAAGAGGTGGAGTATATAGACTTTCATAAACAATTTTTTAGTAACAAATATACATTTCTATAAGTTGTATCACAGTTAATATCCCCAAAATATAGGGCTCTCATATACCAATTTGGTATGTGGCTTGGCCAGTTATTATTATTATTATTATTGCAACATAATTAAAAATTAAGAAAATAAGACATTTTTTATTAAGAAAAAATATAAATATAAATTATCTACCATAGGTTACTCAAATGGCAATGGCAAATATCAGATCTCTCCTCAAAATGGTGGCCGACCACTCTTTACCCCTCAGGGGTGGAAGCTCCCTAATATCAATGCAAATCAGGGGAGCTTTATATATATATATATATATAGGAAAGAGACATTTAATCTTAGTTAACTATGGTTTTTAATTATAAATATATAATATTTAGACAAACAAAAATCAGCAACTGTTTCTCATGAATTGCTAGAACAAGTGACAGCGCTATAAAAATTATTTATATATATAAGCATATATTGTTGATAAGCTAAATCCATCATAAACAGGCAAACACTTGTAATATATATAAGGTTAATAAAATTAAAAATCATAAAAGAATGAAATTTATACTTTATTAATTTATTATTATTTCATTTATAAAAAAGAGTTAATAATATAATTAAATTTATATATTAAAAAACCACATGTAACAAATTTTTAACAACCGTGGAGATCCACCTTACTTTTAACATGGAGATTCTTAATTTTAAATCAGCTTTGTTACAATATTATGGTTTATTAATACCACATAAACCATAACTCGTCCATAACTCATTTTATATGCCACGTGTTCATATGACTTCTTTTAATTAATCAAATTAATTAAAAATGTAAAAATAGTATAATTATTTTAGAGATAAATCTCAACCTTTGATTTGTGTATCATATTAAAAATATCAACAATATTTTGTGGAGATTAAACCCTACCATCCACCTAATAACTATTTATTAAAAAAAAAATTAGATGTACAGTGATGTGCGGTTTAATGGTGGGTCTTTTCGGGCGAAGCCCAGGAGACCTCGGTTCAAATCTCACGGAGTACAGTGACCTGTTATGGTGGCAGCTAGAGAGGCGGACTCCCCAAACTGTCTGAGTCTGCTCTTGCTAAAATCATAGGATCTGTCTGAGTCTGCTCTTGCTAAAATCATAGGATCTGTCTGAGTCTGCTCTTGCTAAAATCATAGGATCTTAGTATACCCGATCTTGCTAAAATCATAGGATCTTAGTATACCCGATCTACAGGTGGTTGGTTATACTCTTGGTGTTATAGTGGCAGCTATGAGGTTTGATCCCGGGTCTCCCCTGGATTAAGCTTGATAGTTACCGATTCACCATGTGTTAAAA
>APFE031300413.1:21429-60724 GCA_000404065.3 Pinus taeda
AAAAGAATGAATTAAAAGATAAGCATATATAAAATTTAAATTTAATAGTATAAAAAAATGAATAATTTTTTTGTTGAATGAATATAAGATATTTTTAATGGCTTGGAGTATGTTTTAAAATTGCTTTTTTTTGGTTAAGAGCTTATCTTCTTCGAAGATGAGGAAATAGGTTAATCGCCCAAGATCCACAGGCATCTCACAGGAGTGAAAGCTTGCTCCCTTAAGCATCACCAGTTATTTGAAGTGGTGTGGTTTTCCTTGATTAATGTTGATGAGTTAGCATGCATTCATCGAAATATTTGTCCACACTGCAGGTTTGACAATTGAGTTATGATAGATTTTCCTACCTGTAAAAAAAATTAAAACAACTTCCAAAAAAATAACCAACCTATTATTGCTTGGTTTCCATTTAAATTTTCAAAGTAATTTGTAAAACTATGTCATGGATGACTACCATGTGATTGCACTTATTGGATATTGTTGTTAAACTAAATTTCGTATTTGTTTACTAAAAAATGATTGCCTTTTTGTGTTGATTGGCATTTACAAATCCTTATGGCATGTTTTAAGAGGTTGTTTGTTGTTTTTGATATATTGTTTTTGTATAATGTGGAATATAAAAAATTTGAAATATTTTAAAATTTATAATTTAAATTTGATTAAATGTTTTAACTAGCTCAAAGAAGAAAATTAATATAGCCAAGATTAGAACGAACTCTCATGAGTTCCATAGTGAAACGAGTCGTTGGGCAGCTCCTAAAACACCATGGATGGAAAGGATCTGTCATCTCTGTGAGAATATGAACATCGAGGATGAAAATCACTTCCTCTTAGAGTGCCCCGCGTACAACCACATTAGATCTCAGTTCATAATCTTTGTTGCAATACTGACCTTCCTAGCCTTTTACGATGTCAAAATTATAGTGAGCTCAGGAGGCTTCTCTCCAAGTTTTTTGAGCATAGGAATAAAATCTTAAATCAAATTAAATAATAATTCGTTTCTTTAGGTCTGATAGACCAAATTTTGGTCTCAGTGGGTGTTAACCACCACCACCACCACCACCACCACCACCACCACCACCATCGTCATCATCATCATCATTTTTATTTTTTATTTATAAGAAATTGTTTCCATGGTGGGGTGAGTATTGAGGCTCAGGACAGGCATTAATTCCTACACATGTGGTTTTATATGAAAAGGGAGGTGATTAAATGGGTTTCGGGAAGGCAACTGGGGAATTTTCTCGACACAAAGGGTATTGTAATCATCAAGGGAATTGTAAAGGGTGCCAAGGTGGTGAACACGGTAATGAGTTTGGCATTTTGGGACACCGGGGTTCGTGAGGAGGCAAGAAGCATTGGATCCTTTTGTGCTTTCATTTTGGGGGGATGGTGTTGGTGTTTAATCCCAACTAAGTGCAGCACTCAGAGAACCCCACGGCTTCAACGGGTTCCTATTCCATGGGATCCTAGAAAGCAACAGACAGGGATTGGGCTAGTGAGGGAATTTTGGTATGTGGCTTGCCTTCACCCATGGAAGGTTCGGAAGAAATCTCTTGCCACATCGTCTTTACTTTGGAGAGACCCTTCGTTGTTGTGGCTATTGAAATTCACTGGTATCATCCCTATGTTCATGTTATGATTTTCGCATTACTACATTTTCTCTTTTCACGTTGTCATTGGAGTCCAAGCTAGACTATTTCACTGTTCACATTGGGGGTTAGGTGCCTTGGCTCCCTAGCCAATAGGGATGCTCTTGGTTGTAAGAACTTTCAGGCCAGATAGTGTAGTTACAGAGTTTGTTTTTGCAGAATTGGTGTCATTTGGTTCTAGGGGGGGGGCTCTTGTTCCCCAATCCCACGGTCCTCCATACTTTGACGACCATTTTAGAATATTATGGGG
Source organism: Pinus taeda (assembly GCA_000404065.3). Classification (NCBI taxonomy): domain Eukaryota; kingdom Viridiplantae; phylum Streptophyta; class Pinopsida; order Pinales; family Pinaceae; genus Pinus; species Pinus taeda. The sequence continues at coordinate 23,332 of APFE031300413.1, forward strand.
CCTGTTGGTGGTGGGTAGTAGAAGCATGTGCATATCTGTAAGGGAGGAAGTTTGGGAAGTGTTGTGTGTATTTTCTGACTCTTACTTCATGCAACATCATAGAGGGTGCCCCAGACAAGGAGGAGGTAATCATGGTTGAGGAGTTCACGAGGAGGATAGGGAGCTGGAATCCCCTCTCAAGGATTCACTTGGATGAGTCGTTCTTCTAGCTCTTTTTGACACCATTGATGTGCAAATCCACCTCCTTCAGTATTCGATTGACTAGGTAGCCAAAGCACAAATTCAGGACCATGCAGACCTGGTTGGTTTTCTTGTTGATATCCTTCACAACTAGAGATGCATTCTTGTATGCCAAGTTACCCTCCAGCAAAACCAACAGTACCTCCAAGATGGTATCGATAATTTCGAGACCCGCATGGCTCACGTGGAATCTCACATCCATGAGGCCTTTTACCGTGTAGATGTTAATGGCAGAGCTACAAAGGCAAATGCCTCTACTCCTATTAAACTATGAAGAAGAAAATTGGATGTATATATGTTTTGGATAGATTTTTTGCATGTTGGGCAGTAGATAGAATGAGACCTTGTTTTCCCTACCTTCTTTCTGAGATGTTTTTACAGGCCAACAAATCTGGTCTGTTAGGTCCTTATAATACTAATGTATTCCCCTTATTGTTATAATTAGTGTAGCCCCCTATTATTATTGTTTTTCCTATGTATCCCCCATGTTGTTATTGTTGTGCCCCATAGAATCCCACTATTCTTATTGTTGTTCCCTTACATTATTACTGTTATGTAAGCTCTAATCATATTATGACCTCTTAGACCCCTTTATATACTAAGGAGGTCTTGTCATTTGTATCATCCAAGAATTTCACATTTATGTAATGTAAAGGAAGTTTCCCCCTCAAAGAGTTTATTTCTCATGTCGTTGATCTATCTTTTCTCTATTTTGTGATCTGGTTGAATAACATTTGGTATCAAAGATTTGGATTCTAGGGTTTCGCTTCTTCAAATAGGCTCTAGAATTCCATCTCAAACATGTGACCTAAATAAAATCATCATAACTTTTGTTTCAGGCATTGGATTTGAATTATGTAAAAAGTTGTTGAAGGTGCACATACTGTAGTTTTTTCTGTATCAATTTCCGGGTTGAATGTTGAAACAGTGACACATGGCATCCCGTACAATGTTTCTCTATTGAACCACTCCATAATCAAGTCATCGTGGGATATATGGCATAACTCTATATTGAAGAATCCAATATTGGTCTAACTAGTGGCATTGGAAATAAGATTCATAGGGCTACCACATGAGCTAGTTTAAAACCTTGGAAATCTGAAATTAGAGAGATACAACAATTACAATATCGAGCTCCAAAAAATGAAGAAAATGTGTGTATTTTTTTTTTTTTTTTGTCATAACTTTTGTTTAAAAAATCAATTTGAAGTCATTCAAAAGGAATATTGAAGCATATATATAAGTTTTTGGTTCTAAAATTCCTCCAAAACAAAAGAATTCTACACCCATTAAGCCCTCAGAAATCTCTACTATGACGCATGAAGAGGAAGAACTGCAACATGATATATCAAAATTACGGGACCAAGTACAACAAATTTCTCTCTCACAAAGAGCAACAAAAGATGACATAGACGGTTTAAAAGTAGACATGGAAGGTTTGACAAAGTTGTTGCAAGAAAGGCTTCCCTATGGTGAAAAGGTAATCCATGAAAATCATGATGAGGACAAAAGAAATATGAATTATCATTTTAGAGACTTCAATGTGGGGTTTAAGGACCACCACATTCCATAGATAGATATGAGGAAGTTTTATGGAAAGTATCTGGTAAAATGGATACTACAGATGGATAACTATTTTGATATAAATGATGTGCAACATGCACAAAAGATATGCATTAAATCTTATATTTAGAACTCAATTAATTTTGTATGGTATCGATGGTTTTTTCTCATAAACCACTTGTCATTTGGTCAATTTTTATAGAGGAAATGATAGCATATTATGAGGATAAAAAAGAGAAAACATTCTTTATCCAATTGATATATCTCAAACAAAAGGGTTCGATGGTAGAGAACATTGAGGACTTCCAAAAATTGAATATCAGGGTAAATGATATTCCAGAGGAGCATAGGATTGATGTATTCATAGGGACTTTTAAGGATAACATCCAATATGAGGTTTGCCTTTGGGAACCTAATTCATTAAAGAAGGAATTCAGGGTGGAAAGAAAAGTTGAAAGAAAAATCATGGCAACAAGGAAGTCTACCACTCACAACTATAAAGATGGAAGTGTGGCTGCTCCTACCCTTCCACAACCTAAAAGGTTTACGCCACAACAATTATAGGAAAAAGGAGAAAAACAGATTTGTTATAGATGGGATATAAAATACACTAAAGGTCATAAGTGTGGTAAGAAGAAATTATTCTACATAGGTTGTGAAGATAAGGAATAAAAGGAAAAAGAAACATCAAAAGATCAAGATATGCACCAGGAACCAACCCCATGGAAAGAAGAAATGAATCTGACCACATCTTGTAATGCATTGGTGGGAATTGCCACTCCTCAAACTCTCAATATTTGAGGATATATCAAGAAGAAAAAGGTAATAGTGCTTATTGATTCGGGTAGTACCCATAATTTTATTCATTGTAAGATATCCAAGGAATTGAATTGCTTTCTATATCCCACATCAGAGTGTCAATTGATGGTTACAAATGGAGGAAATATAAATTTCTCTAGAAAGATCCATAATATCAAGCTAACCATGCAGGAATATGTATTGAATATTCCAATTCTTTCCATTGCAATGGGTGTTGTTGATGTTTTACTAGGATTCCAATGGTTACAATATTTGGGGACGATAGCTTTTAATTTTCAAGAAATTTTCTTGAATTTTTTTTAGAACGAAAGGAATTTGAATTAAGGTGTATTGCAGGAAAACCATGAAAGATAATTATTTCTAATGGAATGAAAAAGCTTCTGAAGAAATAAGAATGGGGTTTCATTGCACAATTATGCTCACTAGAGGTTCAAACATCGAAATCGTATATTTCTCCATATCTCCAAAAATCCTTGGACAATCATTCCAAGGTATTTGAGACTCCCAGTGGCCTCAAAACTATTCATGATCATGATCATTCTATTCATTTGATTCCAGGAAATTTTCCTCCAAACATCAAACCTTACAAATATCCATATTCCCAAAAGAGTGAAATTAAATGTGTGGTTGCAAAAATGGTAGAGCCTGGTATAATTCAACCTAGTCAAAGTTCTTTCTTTGCTCAAGTAGTATTAGTGTACAAGAAGGATGGATCATGGTGTATGTGTCATAATTATAGGGAGCTCAACAAGCTCACTATTAAAGATAAATTTCACATTCATGACATTGATGAATTGTTGGATGAATTACATGGAGCAATTTACTTCACCAAGTCGGATCTTCATTTAGGATATCATCAAATTAGAATGAAGATTAAAGACATTTTGAAAATAGTATTCATAACTCATGAGGGCCAGTATGAATCTTTGGACATGTATTTTGATCTTACTAATGCACCTTCCACATTCCAAGGTTTGATGAAATCCATTTTCAAAACCTTCCTTAGAAAATTTTTGTTTGTATTTTTTGATGATATACTAATCTATAGCAAGTCTTGGAAGGATCATGTTCAACATGTTGACAGGGTGCTCAAAAATTTTTGGAGGAGAAGCAATTATACACAAAAACCTCCAAATTTTTCTATGGAGTATATGAGGTGGAATATTTGGGCCATATTGTATCTCATGAGGGTGCTAAGGTAGACCCTAACAAAATTAAAGCGATTAAGGAATGGAAAATCCTCACAACAATAAAGCATCTTCAAGGATTTCTCAGGTTGACAGGGTACTATTACAAGTTTGTTAAGAATTGTGGGAGAATGGCAACACCTATAACAACAGTACTAAATAAAGATGCATTTTCTTGGACTCCAGAAGAAACTAAGACCTTTGAACATATTAAAGAGGCAATGTTCCAAACACTGTTCTTAGCTACGCAGGACTTCACAAAACCTTTATTATGGAATGTGATGCCTCGAGAAATGGAATTGGTGTTGTTTTATTGCAAGAAGGAAGACCCATTTCTTTTGAAAGTCATCCAATCAAAGGAAAGCATTTACACAAACCTATTTATGAAAAGGAAATGTTGGTGATACTACATGCACTAAAGCAATGGACACCTTACCTAATGGGAAGACACTTCAAGGTAAAAACAGATCATGATAGTCTTAAATAATTTTTGGAACAAATATTATCTTCAGAAGAGAAGCAAAAATGGGTCACAAACATATTGGGTTATGAATTTGAAATCATCTACAAAAAAGAGAAGAAAAACTTTGTTGCATATGAACTCTCAAGAAAGGATGAGGATGTGGAAGCATTTCTTTGTGCCATTTCTAATATCCAACCTGATTGGATAACCGAAGAAAGAGATGAATGGAAGAATGATGAAGAGGTGTGGACACTCATTCAAAAGTTGCAGCAAGATCCCAGTACATTTGATACATTTTTCTGGAAAAATGATTCATTATGGTACAAAATATTCATTTGGAATTGAACACCTCCCCCTTAGGAGGGCACTCAGTATTTTTAAAAAATTACCACAAGGTCAAGTAGGAATTTTTCTAGGATGGCCTGAAATTTGATATTCAGAAGTTTGTGGCAGAATGTTTAGTTTTCCAACAAAATAAAGTTGATACATTTAATACCCCAGGTCTCTTACAACCTTTAGTAATTCCAAGTCAGCATTGGGAGGAGGTCTCAATGGATTTTATCACTGTTTACCCAATTCTGAAGGAAAGAGTGTCATCATGGTGGTAGTTTACAGACTTACCAAGTATGCACAGTTTTGTACATGATCTCATCCTTTCAAAGTCAGTACAGTTGCTACTACATTCATGGAAACAATTCAAAAGCTACATGGAAACCCAAAGATTATTATAAGTGACATAGATCACATTTTCACTGGAAATGTTTGGACAAAAATATTTTCTTGTCTTGGTACTTAGTTAGCTCATAGCTCATCTTATAATCCTCAATCTGACGAGTAGACTAAGATAGTGGACAAATGTTTGTAAGGATATCTTCGTGCTTTGTATATGATAAACAAACACAATGGATCAAGTGGTTTCTTCTAGTTGAATGGTGTTATAACACTTCCTTCCATGCTGCAACAAAAATTACCCCATTTATGGCACTCTATGGATATCATCCACCATCCATCACATCATCTTTAAGAGAAAATTATAAGGTTCAAGTAGTGGAAGATCACATCAAGCATCAACAACAAGTTCTCCAACTCTTAAAGGATAACCTTACTGTGGCACGGAATAGAATGAAACAACACGAAGATCAGCGTCGCAATGAAAGAAGTTTTGACGTAGGCAACTGGGTATTTTTATGGCTACAACCATAGAAACAAATATCCCTCAAGAAAGCTAAGAAGGATAATAAATTATCACCCAAGTACTATGGTCCTTACAAGGTGTTCCAAAATATTTGTACTATGGCATACAAATTGGAGTTTCCTACATCTTCCAGAGTACACCCAATTTTCCATGTTTCATGCTTAAAGAATGTTATTGGTGGCAAGCTCCCAGTTTAAACAGTGTTTCCAGAACTTGATGAAGAAGGAAAATCCATATTTGAGCCTAAATAAATCATAGAAACAAGAACCCGATAGCTATGGAAATGATTAATTTCATAGTATCTCATTAAGTGGAAGAACTTACCCGTTGAAGATTCCACATAGGAGGATGAGAATTTTATACAGAAGCATTTTGAACTATTCAAGCGTTGAGGACAACACTTTTTTAAAGGAGAGGGTCTTGTTAGGTCCCTATAATACTAGTGTATTCCCATTATTTTTATTGTTAGTGTAGCCCATTATTGTTATTATTTTTGCCATGTATCCCCCATGTTGTTATTGTTGTGCCCCATAGAATCCCACTAATGTTATTATTGTGTCCTTACATGATTATTGTTATGTAGACTCTTATCATATTGTGACCTCTTATACCCCTATATATACCAAGTAGGTATTATCATTTATATCATCTGAGAATTGTTCATTTATGTAATGTAAAGGAGGTTTCCCCCTCGAATAGGCTATTTCTCAAGTCATTGATCTATCTTTTCTCTATTTTGTGAGATGGTTGCATAACAGAGTTGGAGTGATACCTTTTCTAGATTGTAGAAACTCCTCATGATGTATCATTCTCTTGATTTAATAGAAAATGTGAATTTACAAAAAAAATATAATAAATTTTTAATATTAAAAAAATATTTTTTTATTAATGTATTATGATAAGACGTAGTGTCCTTTTTTACTGTCAACAACCACCCATATATTATTGAAAATATGTATTTATATATGAATCACTCAATTAAGAAAAGTTAATAATAAAAAAAGCATGTTACTCTTCTTATTGTTATGTGAAGATAGAAGGGCTGCGACACTATTAACTTAGTTGCACATTTTGAGAGTGCACTGGTATCTCTAGTGTTAATTTTGGCTTTTCCACAATGAGGAAAACAGCAAAGAAACTATGTAATGAAATAAAATTTGTCCAGATCTATTCACTTTATCTATACGTTGTGAAAAAATTCTCTCAACTGATCAGAACAAAAATGAAGCAGACCCGGGTTTGTGATAAGTGAGAAGCCACCCCATAAAGTGTGGCAGAATATCAGGTAACCTCTACCTAAGTCTGCAATTTTGAAAAATATCAAGTATCGTTTACCTAAAAAGTCTGCAATTTTGCAGAAAATTAAAGGATGCATAATTTTTAGCAATTTCCTTTAGCAAATTTGATTTGAAGTTAGGATTGTAATGAATAACATTCAATCCAATAAGATGGCCTTCTTTGTTCCTCATGGCCATTACCATTATCAGTGGAAGTTAATACTATGTAGATTGAAAAACACCCCTTTTCAATTTTAGAAGAGGAGAGAAGACAATTTCAAAGATCTATCTTGGTTTATATAGTGTATATTGATGATCTGTTAGTTTGTTTAAAAAAATCTGTAAAAATATTTGAAACAATACAGAATTTCTACGAAAATATGGTCCACATACATTGGTTCATTAAATTTTAAAAAGGTTGTCCAAACATAAAGATGCATATTAAAAATGTATTTGTAAAATTATAGACAAATATCTTGCAATCCTTTCCCAAATTTTGTAATGAGATTAAATGTAAAACTCAGCTACAATGCTTTCTTGGAAACCTTAAATATATTCGTCGTTTTTATAAAGTACAATGAGATTTATGTTTTTGTTAAAAAGATTTATGAAATTCCTCTTGCATGGGATTTAGAAATGGCCAAAGTTGTTCAACAGTCAGCTTTACTTGAAATTGACTACCAATAAAGGACATATATCAATGAAACATATTATTCACTTACTACATGAGCTGTATAAATGAAAAGAATTTAAGAGATGGATTTAAAACATTTTGTGTTCCCCTTTCAATATAGTCTAAATCTGCAAAGCTTAACTATCATTTTAGTCATAAAAGATTTTTGAAGGTCAAAAGGGCCTAGGATGATAAAACAATAAGTGGTTATAATTAAGAAACACTCATATATTGAAATGAGCTTCTTATATTTAATTTTGATATTATTTCTAAGCCTAGATAAGCCATGATGTTGACCAAAAAAATATGAAAAACCTATTTTTCAATGTTTAATAGGAATGAAGGTACACTAAATGGAAAAAACTATTTTTTATCCAAAGGCAAAGATCATTTGTAGCCACATGGCCTTAGCACTAGAAGGGGAACATTTGGTGCAGACTATAAAATGAGAGAGATGAAGAATTTTTGTCCAAAATTATTATTGAAGAGATTAAAAAGAAGTGAGATAAAGATCCAAAGTTTAGAAAAGTGGAAGAAGAAAGTTTTTTTTGGGCCATGACTCAAGCACATGAAATATTAAATAGAATTAGGTTTAGGGTAGTTGTAGAGTTTGTTGAAAATAATATTTTCCATTATGATGTCGGAGGTCTTCTCACTAGAGGGACAGGGAGAACTAATATCATGTGTAGATTTTAATAATCAATAGAATATAATTTATTTCATAAAAAAGAATATACTTGGCAGAAATCAACATAATATAATTTATGGTTAAATTCAAACATAACGTTATAAAAAATAAATAAATAAATAAAATGTAGCCAGTTAAATATATCATCATTGTTAAAAATATCAAGAATTTAAAAGGGAAAATTCTCAAGGTCATCAATGATGAAGTAGAGTTAAATATTGAGGTAAAATATGAGTTTGGAGGACAATGATATTGTATCCCACTCTAGAAAATGAAATGCTCTAATATCTACTAATGTTTCATAAACTTCTTGTACCCACTACTAGATTCCATCAAGATTTGGGAGGATTTGTACTATAGTGAGAATTCTATCGTAAAGAAACAAATGCATAATCTCAATAATCATCTAGGATACTAGTATTTGTAAAAGCATCATGGACCATTCTTTCCTTCCATTTCATCTTTCCCATCATAGGATCTATTTTCTAATTGTAATAATCTTCTCTTAGATTTGTAATATTGAGGCTATTGTTAAGTAAAAGTTTAGATATTGAATATATGATACTATCATATTTATCAAATGAACCTTGGTTTTTTTTGGCCTCATAGGTAGCCTTATGCTCTACTTTGTATAATTTTTTGTGTTATTAAGTCTAGTGCATTAGTTAACAAGTAAAATTATCTAGGTCCTCATATGCCCTTAGACCTTAAAAGGAAAACATAACATAAGATAGCATGAACTATTAGTTCATGCTCTAAATCTTGAATTGGTTAATGTTAGTCATAGTAAACTAGTAGACCCACTACCATAGTTATAAATAAGTATGATCTAAGACTCTAAGGAGAGTTTAGGCATGAAATTTTATACATAAGGATGATTTAAGTCCATCAGGATCATCAGGAATTTGGGTGTGAAGAGTCATATTTAACTATGTATTCTCTCTAGATGCACTTAATTTGATCTTCCATATAAAATAAAAACAAACTCTTTATGTGATACAAGTCTTAGTTACTATGTATTATCTTCGGATACACTCAGTGTGATCTTCCAAACAAAAATACATGAACTTTGTATGTAATGTGTGACATGATAATAGAAGGTTTGTTTATTATAGTAACTACCCTCATCTCCCTCACTTTTTCAATCCTATCATTATGCTTCGTGAAATCCAACGCACTTGTAATGGAATCTTTACCCCCCTACTTATGACCCCCAACAACTCTTCTATGCGAGGGTAGGAACCAATCCACCACTTATAGAAACCAGTCCCATTGATGTGTAAATGGCATAAAATATTGTAGATATACTCTATCTATCATCATACATGGGCTCAACACTTTCAAACTACCTTCGTATCATCTAATAGAGTACATTTGAACATACCTCCTATGTCAGATGTCTCTTCATTCTCAGTGTTTGTGGAATTTTAGTCCACTAGTCCTCAATCTATCTTTGTATATGTCACACATATCAACCATGTATCCCATGATGATTATTAATATCATTCCTAAACATCTATGTCATGTGGTCTATTTTGGTCTTGCATTCTAGTCTTCCATTCTGATGTGGACATTATGGATTTCCTTACCACATCGGAATACTCATGGGACAATATGCATAATCATTCCTAATTCTTTCCGCAACAACGAAGTCCATTAGGTAAATATGCTATGGAATCAAAAGACTTCATTCATGGTCAAGTAGATTGGTTTAACAACCCCTTATGTCGAACCTAGAAATTTAGGCCACATTCACCTTATGTCCATTACATTGTTCAACAGCGTTTCAATAAGGGGGCATACATATTTGAGGCTCCAAAAAAAGAAATTCCCCTAAACCCTCATATTGCATCTGGTTATTGTCCACTCTAGTAGCATAATTCTTCCCCATCCTAAAGAACATATAGAGTCCCATACCACTCTATATCACCGTGGTAATGGCGCACTTAATCATTCCTACTTCCTATCTCAACAACCCAATCCCTTTGATAATTATTTTTTTTACCCACACTCTTGTATATATGAGCATTTTTTCACTATATCCCAAGCCACTCCTTTTTATGGTGACGCCTATTTTTGAACCCAGCCGTTTAGTCCCTTTGACTCACATATGTAGTACCAAGTTAGATTGCCACTCCACCATTTCCTTTCACCCATCATATTCATCCCTTCTTTTTATACTAATATAATCAACATAAATAACATGGTGACTCACATATGTAGTACCAAGTGAGATAGCACTCCACCATTTCCTTTCTCCCATTATATTCATTCCTTATTTCTATAGGAATATAATCAACATAAATAACGTGGTGACAATATCAAATATAGAAATATGAGTAGGCATATTATGTATAACATCATAGAGTAATGTCATCAACAAATTTTTTCGAGTCCACTACTCCATATACCTTAAGCATGTCCATAACACACTTAAACTTAGGGGGGAAATACCCATATATAATCCTCCTTAGATAGAGGGCCCCATGCCAAATACACCACATCATTTCTAATTTTTCACCCTTAGTGCATGTGTGTATGAATCCCATTTTGGGCATGCCTTTATCATGTTACATACGCATCCAATAGGGAGCATCATTCCCACCTTTGCATACTTAATTAGTTCCCCTCCATCATCATCTGTTGAGGCGTTTCATACTTAAGGGCATGATGACCCCTCTAGACACATTTTTGCTTCATTATCATGCAATCTCAGCCTAGGCCCCATAGTTATAGGTAAGGATGATTTTCTTGTTCTTTCTTGGGTAGTCTATCCTACTAGCCTCCTCATTGAGCCATCTACACATTGCATATAATAAATGGTCCATACCATATATTGAAAACTTTTACTCCATGAATTTCATATTTTATTGTTTGGTCCCTATGTTTGATTTTGTGGGGGTGTAACGCTATACCCCCTTTAGAAATTTATCCCCTCATGCTTGCGTTCCTTGATTCTACACCCGAAAATGTTTTTCCAAGAAGCATTATGGAATTTTGCTTTATCCCCTTTGGCCCTTCCTCAACCATTCTTAGAAAATTAAGGAAATGAAAGTCTTAGATCCAAATTCAAATAGTCATTTTTTTTACAATGAGCTCACCTCAATTTAGGGATTCCTCCTTGTCTCCAAGCTCTCCACAATCTAATGCCCAAATGACTTGTTATTCTATGGAAAAGTCCTTTTATAGAAAAATCTAAAATTTTTCACTTGGCCATTACGATCTCATCCTATCTCTATTTGATGAACTATTAGCACTGTTGGAAATTTATTTATCATCCTTCAAATAGGTCTCCCTTTTTTTCTATGATTTGATTCTTAACCTGGAAGACATTTTTCCATGTGGTGTCAAGTCTCCTCCTTTTCAAATTGAATTTCTTCATATTTTTCTCCCTTATTCTCACACCACCGTGTCTTTGTACTTATTGACTCATACATGGAATTTAATTATGAGTAAATCACCTTTAATCATGTTTATAGGGTCTTCTTTGGACCCATTCCCAGTGGCATTTTGCATATAATAAACATCGCCCTATTCATTTCATTTAACTATCATTCAATGTAAATCACCTTAGGGACCCCCAAACTTTGGTAGATGGATCAACCCATCCATATTTTCCATTTTATATCTATTAATTTTTAGAGACTTCCTCACGTAGGCACTCCAACACTGTTACCCTTTTTGCATTTTTATGCCCAAGCCATTAAATACTCTTTAGATTAGGACCCTAGTTTATCTTCATGCTAGAGCCAACACCATTTTCATTTCTCGGTTTCATGATGACAACCCATGTCCCCATGGGCTCCCTTCTCTTATAACCTCTTGGATTACTCCGAGAGGGCCTTGTACCACTTTTAGATGGCTTGGCTAGCAGAAGCATAATTGAGTCACCCTTGTTTTGGTCATCAAATATTAGTCATCATTATGTCCCATGGAGTTTGATCATAACCACATTGAGTCTTGTTATAGTGTGTCATCCCCTCCTTTTGTCGTACCCATATTGTATTGTTGAGATTTAACCTCCAAATATCCCATAGGTTTACTTATATTTTTTTGAGAATATTTTATCCTAGTAATTGACCATTCCTTATGGAATATTTTTAGTCGCTAATATTTCAACCATGCATGTTATGATATGAGAAGATAATTCATAAATCCACCCATCATAACATTATTTTCCCACATTGATGTTAGTCTCCATTATTCTCATCATACTATGTACCTCATTCCTTTATTGAGGAATCCTCATTTCCTCATATTTGGTAAACCTTCCTCTTTCTAATTTGGCACATGTATTCCAAGGGAGTGGCCTAGAGGCCTATGTACCTTGGATCTATTCTCCTCACTAGTGGGTGCCTCAGATCAAGTAGAGGGAGACCTCGGTTCCCTTTGACTTGGTTATTTCTTATGTACTTGACTTAAATTCATTATTACATGATTGAGAATCATAAACTTGATATTACAGTGCTTCAGTAGATTGTATCAGCATTCACCAAGAATGTGTGATATGTTCCCAAACCTTAAGAGATGGTTTCACTTCAAATAGTCCCATGCATGCTTGGGCTTCATCATTTCATGATCTAGCCTCAGATGTAGTGCAGTATATTTGACTCACTCAGTTTAAGCCATTCTCAAACCCCACATCATGATCCTCCCTTCAATTGGCTTATTTATATCTCTAGATCCCCTTCCTATTTAGTAGGGCTTCACTAGTTGATATCACCCCCTCTCATCAAAATGGGGTGATTTTAAACATTTCATACAAATAATCTATTAAATCATTTTTATGAATTATTTCTAACCTATTCTACCATTTCACCTAGAAGTAATTTAATAAACACATTATTTATTAATTATTTCTAGTTATTTTTACCCAGCCCTTATTAATTAACTCAATAAATCATTATTTTTTATTTAGTTAACTAAATAAAGGTAAGTCGCCATTATCTTGATTTGTTCCAACAAATATTTTATTGTAATTTCTCTCATCAAATATAGCTAGCATTTTATTATGAATAGAGAGGTTTTCCTCCTCATTTCTCATGATCCACTTTCAACATCAAACCTACGATCTTATAACTCTTGAGCTTTCTCCACTAGAAGATCTCCATTTTTTTCGGCTTTTTTTTTTTGGATCGTTTTATGCTTTGGAGAGAGGTAACCACACATCCTACTACAATAATTATTTTCACTTCACATTTTTAACACAAATTAATTCAAATATTTTTAACAAGAATTAATTCAAAGAAATACCTTACTATCAGCAAATCTAGTAGAAACCAAAACATACCTAACATTGCAATAACTATATTACAGGGAAAATGGGATTGGAAATGCTAAGTAGAGATGCAAAGTTGAAGTCTCTTGCTATCAACTCTAGAACCATGTGTGGAAGTAATGAGATGAGCATACAAAAGAATGAGAAGCAACATAAAATACTAGGTTATTTTTTAGAAAACATATACATAGTGGTATTTATACGTAATGTTTTCCATCATTGAATGATTACCAACTTTTTTCTCAACTAGCCTTAGATTAATTTTGGAGATCACATTATTTAGTCATTTCAATGGCCAAACAACTCTTCTTGTGCATCAAATATCAATTTATTTGATATTTCACTTCTACTATAATTTGATATGTAGATACTATTTGAATTCTTCAACACTTGATAACTCCCAATAACCAAATACTTAAAATAGCATAGTAGACCAAAAGCCACACCATGTACACCAATATGAGCATGGAGTACAACTCTAAGGTAGATAAGAGAAATAAGTTACACAATAACACCTTAAAGAATAGGATAACCTCCTACAAATCCCCAAATACATTCATACATCCAAGTCATATGTCCTCCATAATGACTACATGATCACTATATACAGTTATTCGGTCATTTCACATGTGACCTATTTATTATGAGGTCAACCATATTACATACATGTTTACACATTACATGCACATTTAAACCCATATATACTCCCCTTCACACCATATACTCCCTCATTAGGATCATGTATGTTAGAGTACATGCACATTTTCTACTACTTAGGAGGAATTGTATTTATAACATTATATATATATATATATATATATATATAGAGAGAGAGAGAGAGAGAGAGGTGTGATTATATTAAATATTTTCTTGGTTGTAGCAAATACACGAGGATTTCATTAGATTCCCATTTTTTATGGGATCTTCCACTTAGGTAATGACTAAATTCATGGGACAAATCCTAGTATTTTCTACATGTACTATAATTGAGTCCTTCTACTTATTTACAAGAGTAAATTCTTATGTATTACGATCATAAGAGCATACAAAAATAGTACATTGAGCTGTTTGGGAATATTTTGGAGTAGAGAGTCCACCATGGGGGCTTCACTCAATGAACCTTTGACATATCACATGCGCCTATGGCATACTAAACAATACCCTTAATTTGACTACATATTGGAAAATACCTCTAAAAATAACATTATTTAACCCCCTACCAATACGAACTCAATACAACTCCCCAATTTAAAAAAACCCTACTTTCACTAGATATTTTAGGTATCCATTTTTTCATTAACATTTTTTATACCCCTTTATATTTTTTCATAAACTTTGAGATCTATTTTTTATACCTACCAATATAAAAACCCTTTACCACCCCCCCCCCTTAATATGCTCAATATATTATGTCATTTTTCGTCAATATATATCCCCCAATATGAATGCACGTGGTATGGTATTTCTCAACCAGTGAAGCCCCTCTGGAGTCCACACAGAGTTGGGATCTTGAAGCCAAATTAGAATCCATTTCACTTTCTTGCTTTTATTCACTGGATTTCTTGCCCCTTGTGAGAAGTGGTTACACTAAATTTGAGAAGAAGTATTTTTCACTACTACCTCTCGTTCATGATTTTGCATGAGTTTCTATAATTTCCATAGCTTACTAGTAAAACTTTGGGGTTAACCTATTCATCTCTGCAAGAGCATAGAGTGTCAATTCCAATGCTCTTTTCTCAAAATATGATCTTGGACCTGGAAGGTCGACTCGTGAAAGGGATTGATTTTAATTTTCCAATAACACTTATATATTTCCTTGATCCTCATTTGGGGTTTCATATATAGGGGTATCTTCATCCTTTTATGGACCTTGAATAGCCTCAAAATATTTTTTTCTGAAGGAAGGTTCTAACATTGGATCTTCGTTAGCAGATTTATTTCAGGCTATAGCCTTGCTTTGTTGATTCCTTCTTTACTTTTTTGCTAGTTGGAAACTAGCCTCTTTATAAATAGGGCTTATGCCTGCTCATATTTTTTTCATTGGGGGCAATTTTTGGCAAAGTTCCCTTGAGTATGACAATCATTGCACTTGAAAGGAATCTTCTCATAGTCAAATTCCTAGATATGGGTCTGTTCTCTTAGATTTATCTTTAGGGCCTCTGGTAAACCATTATCAAGGTTTACATCAGCACAAATGTAAGCACAAGAAAAATAACCTCCTTTTAGTTATGTTTTATTCAGATAGGATCCCATCTTGTTTGCAATGTCTTTTATTTCCCTAGGACCCCAAAGATGAAGAGGGGGGTGTGTAGTTAGATCCACACTGGCATGGCAGTAATCTCAAAATTTGGATTGAAATCCAAATTCCATGGAGTGATAAAAAGGCCTCTAGACCCATGAAATATGGTGCTAATCTAAAAATAAAATCTCTTTCTGTTTTTTGAGAAACAAAAAGACATAGAAGCCTCGTCCTACTGCAAAGAAAGTTACTTGACCTTGAAGCTTGGGGGCCCATAAAATTGTTTACTAACACTTTTTCTGAGAAATCTAAGGCTCTCTATCATGGATCCGAAGCAGATAGTTCCACGGCAAGGATCTCAATTAATTTATTCACAAATTTTTTTTGGGGGGAAGAAGTCCCCAAGGTTTTTGAGCCTGCACCAGGGCTCTAAATGCAACCTTTTCCTCCATGGAATGGTGAATGGAGATGCTATACAAACACACCAGCAAAGAGTAGTCTCAATCGGACATGAAAATTACTAAATCAATTATGAGTTCATGGGGTATTTGGAACAAAGAAATAGAGCCACACACAACTTAGTGATCCATGCAAAGGTAGGCCTTCTGCAGATTTGCGGCATCTTCTACAATACAGGATCAAAGTGATTTCCCTGGACCTACAAAAAACCTACAACAGTAATGGAAACCCTAGCCTCTAGAAGCCATATTTCGTAGAGCTCACTTTCATTCTCCTTTTTTTCTCTTGGCTACTCTTTTTTTTAGTATGCATATTTTTAGTAGGTGCTACCATGCAGGATAACATGTGCAAATGAATAGGAAATGAATAAGGAGTGATATGGCTATGACTTTGCATTTATAGAACACTTCCTTATCATAGTCCTCCTACACAAGTGCACACTTTCTTTCTTATTTATGGAGATAACCTTATCCATTTATCCTTTTATTCTTAGTGTTGGCATTATGGCACAGGTTTGGAGCTATGGTACAGGTGTTGTCCTTTATGGAAACTATCTTTGGTAACAGATCTCAGTTCAGGCACTCAAAGAGAAGAAAAAGACATATACGCAGGTTCATCTAAACAAAGATGCGTATACACGCGGGTTATATGTTTAAAAAGCGCGTATATGTTGGGGATCATACTTTTGGTCCATGGTAGTTAGTCCTTGGGATTTGAACCTATGTTTTGGACCATGGCGTCTCGTTAGATGTGTTGATCCCTAGTTTTGGGTTCATGGTATTGAAATGTTATGGTTTTGGACCATGGTATTGAGGAAGGCCTAAGACTATAAAAGAGGAAGGAGATCATGTGGCAAAGAATCATCTGCATTATTATTGAATATCTGATAAAGTGCTAGAGCTGGGAATTGGGTTGTGATGCAGATCTGGATCTGAATGAAGGAGGAACCTAAGCGCAAAAGAAGGATAAGATCTATTCATAGGTCATAATATTTAAGCTTGAATGATAGTATCTTTGTATGTTTTGGTCTGCTAGACGTGGCGCTTTCTTGATCTATATGTCTGATAATATAGGTTAATTAGTGATTGAATATCTGAAAGAGTGTATTATCCTTTATAGATCTGTACGCAGGTTCAGTGAAGTGAAGGCCATCTGAATGTTCCTTGCTCTCTCAAGCTTTCAGAACTTCAAAGTTTTTCAAATGGACGTGAAATTTTCCTTTCTGAATAGGGACTTAGAAGAAGAAGTGTACATTGAGCAACCAGATGGGTTCATCCTTGGGAATGATCCAAATCTTGTATGCAGACTGAAAAAGGCTCTCTATGGTATTAAACAAGCTCCAAGGGCTTGGTACTACCGATTGGACAAATATCTTCAAAAACAAGGTTTTTCAAAAGGATCAGCAGATAGCAATCTTTATTTAAAAATTGAAAATAACAAATTGCTAATACTTGTTGTGTATGTAGATGACATTATCTTTGATAGCAATGAAGAAGCTATGAGTCAAAGCTTTGCCTTGGTGATGCAGAAAGAATTCGAAATGTCTTTGCTTGGAGAACTTACATACTTTCTTGGAATGCAAACCCAACAAAATGAAGGCGGGATCTTCTTATCCAAAACCAAATATCTTAAGCAGATATTGAAGAAATATGGCATGGAAGATGCAAAACCAGTATGTACCCCCATGGTCACAGGATGCAGCCTCAGTGCAAATGATGAATCAGCAGCAGTGCATCAACTAACCTACAGGTCTATGATTGGAAGTCTACCTTATTTGACAGGTACCCGACCACACATCATGCATGCAGTGGGAATAGTTGGAAGATTTCTGGCAAATCCAAAGGAAACTCATCTTCAGGCAGTGAAGAGAATTTTCAAATATCTTCAAGGAACTCAAAACTATGGCTTATGGTATCCTAGAGATCCAGATCTCACACTTCATGCTTATACAGATGCAGATTGGGCTGGAAGCGTGGATGACAGGAAGAGCACAAGTGGTGGTGCATTCTTTATGGGTTCCAGATTAGTATCTTGGTTCAGCAAGAAACAGAGTTCGATTGCTTTATCTACAGCCGAAGAAGAATATGTGGCTGATGCATCTTGTTGCAGCCAACTTCTATGGATGATGCAGACTTTGCAGGATTTTCAAATCACTTGTACACCACCTATCTCCATCTTATGTGTAATACGAGTGCAATCAGAATTTCAAAGAACCCAGTCATGCATTCAAAGACCAAGCACATACCGATCAAGTATCACTTTGAACAAGTGTTGGAACAAAAGGTTAAACTAGAGTATGTTCCTTCTAAGGAACAAGTCGCTGATATTCTCACCAAACCGCTGCCCAGGGAAACTTTTGAATATCTCAGACAAAAGCTGGGAGTAGTTGATGTATCATCTTACTGTTAAATCTTGTCTGTTTCAGAGAAAAATGGGTGTACGCGTGTTGAATGAGGAGGATATGTGTACATACGCTGGTTTGTGCAGAGAAAGTCGCGTATATGGAGGCTTGATGCATATCAGAAGGAGCAGCCTCTGGTTGAAGATATTCTGATGTGGGTCTGACAGAGACCATCCAGCACAGGTTCAGGGGGAGTAAATAATCTTCTAATAATGCATTGTTGGAATTATCTTAGAAGCTTTTGATTGTGGTTCATAACTGTTGTTGATTTCAGGTGGAACAGAGGCAGAGTGAGAACAGAAGGAAATCTTGGTTGTTGATCTGAATGGTGATTGACAGTTGCTGCTGCTATCAATTGTTGGTGACTTTCATAAGTCATATATTTCGTCTCTATGTCATGTATCTCTTTCTTATATGGTATCAAGGTCATGTAACGGCCCATATTGGTTTCCCCACTATGCCTGGGATGAAGATGTAATGTATTTGGTCATCATATGTAAATTTTTGATGATCCCCACTTGGTTGGGTGATGGATGTATCTAGTGAGTCTTTTGGTGATAGGAAGGTCTTGTATGATGTATAAGTCTTGGTTCTCCCTGAAGAACATTTTTTTTGTAGATCTTGCCTTTCAGCCAGGGGGAGCATGGTTAGCTCATCATAAAAGAGATTTCAGCGTGTACTCAGGGGGAGCACAACCCTTTGTCCTTGATGACAAAGGGGGAGAGATCTTGTTGTTGCCATCAAGTCCAAAGGGGGAGATTGTTGGCATTATGGCACAGGTTTGGAGCTATGGCACAGGTGTTGTCCTTGATGGCAACTCAAAGAGAATAAAAAGACATATACGCAGGTTCATATAAACAAAGATGCGTATACACGTGGTTTATACGTTGAAAGGTGTTGTCCTTGATGGCAACTCAGAGAGAAGAAAAAGACATATACGTAGGTTCATCTAAACAAAGACGCGTATACACGCGGTTTATACGTTGAAAAAGCGCATATATGTTGGGGATCATACTTTTGGTCCATGGTAGTTAGTCCTTGGGATTTGAACCTATGTTTTGGACCATGGCATCTCATCAGATGTGTTGATCCCTAGTTTTGGGTTCATGGTATTGAAATGTTATGGTTTTGGACCATGGTATTGAGGAAGGCCTAAGACTATAAAAGAGGAAGGAGATCATGTGGCAAAGGAGGATCTGAATTATTATTGAAGATTTAATAAATTGCTAGAGCTAGTAATTGGGTTATGATGTAGATCTGGATCTGAATGAAGGAGGAAACTTAGTGCAAAAAGAAGGATAAGTTCTATTGATGGGTCATAATCTCTAACCTTGAATGATAGTATCTTTGTATGATTTTGATCTGCTAGATGTGGCACTTGCTTGATCTATAAGTTTGATAATCTGGGTTAATTAATGATTGAATATCTGAAAGAGTGAATTATCCTTTATAGATCTATACGTAGGTTCAGTTAAGCGAAGGTGTGTATAAACGCAAGTTCTATGAAGTAAAGAAGCGTATATGCAGGTTGTTCCATACGCAGAAGCGTATGCATGCTAGTTTCAGGCTGTTGAAATAGTGTATATACTCTAAGTTGTGATCTAGCTGCTTCTGTCTATTGCTGTTGTGTTCTGGGTTCTGTTTTCTAGTCTGTGGTTTCTGGTACTATGTTTTGGGTACAACTGTCAGAGAAGTATCTACTTGATTCAGATCTAATTGGTGGAAAGGAGATTGGTTGATAGAGAAATTCTTGATGATTGATTGATGTTCATGGATCCATTCTGAAAATTTATGAAACATGGTCCTTGGAAGAAAGAGAAGGTTGTAGCCTTCTGTAGGCCAGCACCTACGCACTAGTATCTTGGCTAGTGAAAAAGATAAGGGGGTTGTAGCTCCCTTCCAGGAGAAGCTGGAAAACGAGAGAGTAGTAGATCTCTACAGGTTGCAGCCTGCGTACTGGTAAAGGTCTGCACCAGTACATTGTAAAAAGAAGTTTCTAATTAAAGAAAGATAGAGATGAATTGCAGCAGGTGGTTTTCACCCACATTGGCTTTCCACCTTATATCTTGTGTTCTTGTGTGCGATTGTCTTTCTACTCTGCTTTATTGTTTTTGGTTACTGGTTATTTGATTCTGAAATACTGATTAACAATCAACATCAAAAAGATAAAGTAAATTAAAAGTTTTCATTGTATACGCGGGTTTCTTTCTGCATAATCGTGTATATACGCAGGTTTAATAAACTGAAGTAGCGTATATCAGTTGTTTTTGAAAAAGGAATATTTGTCTTGATAATACTGATTCACCCCCCCTCTCAGTATTATTTCCAACAGCTGCCCATGCTCATATCATCATGCTACTTATTATGCTGCTGATCTCATACATCATGCTACCTTCCTTCGGAGATAGATGCTCTAGTTGTTTTGGTAGTTCCTGGTAGTTCCGACTTTTCTGACAGTTCCGTCTTTTCCAGTAGTTCCAGCATTTCTGACATTTCTGACTTTTCCGACTTTTTTGGTATTTCTGGCTTTTCCGGCGTTTTCGGATTTTCCAACAGTTCTGAATTTTTCGGCAGTTCTGACTTTTCTAGCTTTTCTGTTTTTTCCTGCTTTTCCGGTAGTTCCATCTTTTCTGGCCTTTCCAGCTATTCTGGCTTTTCCGGCAGTTCTGGCTTTTCTAGCTATTTCGGCTTTTTCGGCAGTTTTGACTTTTCTGGCAGTTCCAGATTTTTCGGATTTTCTGGCAGTTCCAGCTTTTCTGGCGTTTCCGACTATTCCAGCAGTTCAGCTTTTCTGGCAGTTCCCACAATTCCGACATTTCTGGTTTTTCCGGCTTTTCTGGTATTTCTGGCTTTTCTGGCTTTTCTGGCTTTTCTAGCTTTTCGTTAGGATCTCTCCTCCTACGAAAACCCAAAGAAAAGTAGAGAGAAGAAGAGATCCAAGTGTGTGTAGAAATGACTTGAAGTCCTCTTCTATTTATACTAAAATGTAGAGGTTGAATAGACATGATTTTTGGGCTTCTGAGCCTACATAAGTTGCTGGCCGACTTAACAATTTGTCCATAACATAAATAAATTCATAACTTCATAAATACTTATCGGAATCGGATGATCTTTAGATCAATCCTACACCTCTTGACGAGAGGGATCCAATAAAAATATCAGCTGCCATAAATAGGCTGACCCACTTAGAGTTTGGCCCTAGTTTCCAATTTTAACACTCCCTCTCAACTAGGGAGAACTCCATTCGTTGATCCATATGTCCGGCTGTACTATCTCTACCATCAGTGCCCTTCACTGTTCTGCCCACCTCTACTCGACTCTGCTGGCTCTGCTCTGCTCTGCTCAGCTCTGTTCAACTCTGCTGGCTTTGCTCTACTCAGCTCAGCTCTGCTCTGCTCTGCTCAGATCTGTTGGCTCTGCTGGCTCTACTCTGCTCTGTTGGCTCTGCTCTACTCAACTTAGCTCTACTAAACTATGAAAAAGAAGAATTGATCGAGAATGTCTCATACCATTTTCCACTGACCCGAAGTCAGTCTCAGAGTGCGTACCACTGGTCCCAGACTAGTCTCAACCGACCCAAAGTCGGCATCATAGCGGGTACCACTCCTACCACTGGTCCCAAACTAGTCCTCCACTAACCTGAAGTCAGTCTCAGTGTATGTACCACTGGTCCCAGACTAGTCTCAACCGACCAAAGTCAGCATCATAGCGGGTACCACTCCTACCACTGGTCCCAAACCAGTCCTCCACTGACACGAAGTCAGTCTCAGAGTATGTACCACTGGTCCCAAACCAATCTCAACTGACCCGAAATCAGCGTCATAGTAGGTACAACTCATACAACTAGTCCCAAACCAGTATCATTGATCCCAGATCAATGAAGGTCATCCTAGCATAGGGAGTATGGTAGATACAGCGATGCTTCCATCAGTACTACTATGGTCCCTATCCTCATTTCCCTGCTCATTAAACAGATGAGGGGTTCTTCCCATGAGTCCCAGACTGCATGGGTAGGATGCCTCGACAGGAGAACTTAATCAATCCTATCCTCACATGAGAACTAATCATCCTACTACATAATCACCATGGAGAACACATCATCTAGGCCTCACAGGAGAGCTAATCATCCTGCTACATAATCGTCATGGAGAACACATCATCGAGACCTCATAGGAGAGCTAATCATCCTACTACATAATCTTCATGGAGAACACATCATCTAGACCTCACAGGAGAACTAATCATCCTGCTACACAATCATCATGGAGAACACATCATCCAGACCTCGTAGGAGAACTAATCATCCTGCTAAGGAGATGGAATCATCCTATCCCACAAGAGAGTGAGTCATCTTGTTCCACAAGAGAGTGAATCATCTTGTTGACAAGAGAGTGAATCATCTTGTCCATAGGAGAGTGAATCATCTTGTTCACAGGAAAGTGAATCATCTTGTTCATAGGAGAGTGAATCATCCTATCCCACAAGAGAGCGAATCATCTTGTTCACAATGTACGCCACCAGGGGAGGGTGAGTCACCCTGTGGTAGTATGCTGCTCCAGTAAGAACCGCAAGACCCCAGAGCTCCCAGAGCTCAATGTATGCAACATGCAGGACCCTTTTACAAGGGTCTCTCGATGACTCAAAGTCGTTCGGGAAAATCACAAAATTTGATCTTTCCCCTGGGGCTTAGTCAAAGTGTAGCGACCTGTACATCATCTCATAGTGATGGAGATTCCTTGCTCATAGACTTACCATATCCCAAATAAGGTAGTATCTGATGTCTATCTGCTGGAGCAATCGTCGAATATGGGATTCATCAATAATCGAATCCCACCTCTAGTTGTTACAGAGAATCACAGTGGTATTCATCATGTGCACACAACTCACTGAAGAGCTTCCCCAACCAGGCAGCTTCATACGAGATCATACTTGTAGTTATGTATTCGGTCTCGGTGGTGCTTATAACAATCAACTTCTGCTTCTTGCTTATCCATGATGTCGAAGAAAAATCCAAATAGAACCAACACTAAGAAGTGCTCTAGTGTTCCTTCACATTGCCTACCTAGTTAGCATTCAAATAATCGTGCAATTGCATATTTCCGGCAGTGTATCTCAATTCATGAGAGATTGTGCCCCGAAGATATCTCAGAAGATTCTTAGCACTAATCTAGTGAGGCTTAACCAAATATGAGCTCACCATGCTAACTACAAAACATATGTCTGGACGAAAGTTCACCAAGAACTTCAACATGAATGAGCTTATGAAACTCAGAGGCATTTCCCAAATCTGGTCCGACATCACTACCATATAACTTCTGAAAGTTAATATCCTTGAGGTAGTCACAGGCTTGTAGTTTATCATTCCACATCCAGAATCCAACTCCCTCTTACTTCTCCAAATGAGAGGGTCTGTACCTATTAGAAATAGGTCATCCTCATAAGGTGCTGGTATGAGAGGTCTATCATCCACAACTTTCGGGTAATGGTTTGGATCGGTTTCACTCCTAATTAATCTCAGCTCCATCAGACAGCTATCAATCCTCTCATACTACACCCGAGGTGTTTCACTTCAAGCCATAGAGGGCTTTATTCCACCTTTCCATCGATGAGTGCCACCCTGAAACCTTTGACTTCCATTTCTGAGATGGAAACCAGGTTCTTCTTGTGATCAAGTACATAAAAGAGATTTTGTAAATGAATCAAGTTATCCCCATTCAGCTGAGGGATAAAATTCCCTGCATCCTTTCCAGGATAGGTGGCATCGGCTCCAAGTATAATCCCATGATTATATATTCGATGAAGGGCCTGGGTTCCTTGCTTTCTTTGAAGAGTGGATCATTTCTCCTTGATGAACTGCATTACTTATCATTCCTCTGATCATTGAATATGTCCCTGGAATGATTGTTATCTTCATCGAGAGATGTGTCTCTGCTATTTGGACACTCCTTTGCATGATGGCCGAACTTATTGCAACCAAGGCATCTGGCTTTCCTTCCACCCTAAGATCTGACTTCCCAATGAAGTGATCTTCCGTTGTGCCATTATAATAATATTCTCTGCTTCCACTTCACCCTTAGCGGACTTAGAAGAGAGATGTGGAACTCATTGATCCTTTTTTCTTGTCTCTATTGTCTTTGGTGATTGCTCTTTCACTCTTGCTTGGGCATTGTCTTCACCTCAACTCTGATACCATGTTAACTTTAGGTATGTTCTATGCTAGAGAAATTTATTTCAATTTCTTTTCCACATTAGCAATCATATCAGCATAAAGTAAACTGCAGATATAACATAAATATAAATTGCAAAAGACAAGCCAAGATAAGACGACACAAGATGTTGCGCTAGCCAAGGACAAACCCCACAATGTGGGGAAACCCTTGATCAATTCTTCTTTTATGTTCTTCAAAATTCAGTAGAGAAAGTGAGAGAGATAGTACATTTACAATAGAAGTCAATCACTTTGAACTTTGATATCGTCATGAGATCAATTGAAGATGTATTTCTTCAACTGGTTCTCTAAGGTGACTCATTCACCTATCATAGTGCTACATCTCATCTATTTGTTGCACATTACCGTGTGACACCTTGCTGTACTGTCACATGTGTTGAACCTTGATGACTGAGTTTCTCTCATCTTCATGTTGCTCATCATGTTGCATCTTCCATGGTCTTATTCATCATCAAGCTGCCTATGCTCATGATCTCATTCATCATTATGTTGCCCATGCTCATATCATCATGCATCATTATGCTGCCCATGCTCATATCATCGTGCATGATTATGTTGCCCATGCTCATATCATCATGCTGCTTATTATGCTACCCATGATCTCATACATCATGTTGCCTTCCTTCGAATACAGATGCTCCGGTTGTTTCGGTAGTTCCCGATAGTTCCAGCTTTTCCTGCAGTTCCAGCTTTTCCGGCATTTCTGGCATTTTTGAATTTTCTGACTTTTTCAGCTTTTCTGGCTTTTTCAGTATTTCTGGCTTTTCTTTCTGGCGTTTCCATCTTTTCCAGCAATTCTGTCTTTTCTAGATTTTCTGATAGTTCCAGCTTTTCCAGCAGTCTTGACTTTTCTGGTAGTTCCAGCGTTTCCGGCTTTTCCGGTAGTTCCAGTGTTTTCATCTTTTTCAGCTATTCTGGCTTTTCCAACAGTTTCGGCTTTTCTAGCTATTTCGGCTTTTCTGACAGTTCCAACTTTTCTGGATTTTCCAGCTTTTCCAATAGTTCCATCTTTTTCGACTTTTCCGGCAGTTCCAGATTTTCCGGCATTTCCAGCTATTCCGGCAGTTCCAGCTTTTCCGACCTTTCCGGCAGTTCCAGATTTTCCGGCATTTCTAGCTATTCCAGCAATTCCAGCTTTTCCGGCTGTTCCGAAAATTCCGGCATTTCCGGTTTTGCCGGCTTTTCCGACTTTTTCGGTATTTCCTGCTTTTCTAGCTTTTCCGACTTTTCCTTAGGATCTCTCCTCCTACTAAAACCCAAAGACAAGTAGAGAGATGAAGAGATCCAAGTGTGTGTAGAAATGACTGGAAGTCCTCTTCTATTTATACTAAAATGTAGAGGTTGAATAGACATGACTATTGGGCTTCTGAGCCTACATAAGTTGTTGGCCAACTTAATAATTTGTCCATAACATAAATAAATTCATAACTTCATAAACACTTATCAGAATCCGATGATGTTTAGGTCAATCCTACATCTCTCGATGAGAGGGATCCAATAAAAATATCAACTACCATAAATAAGCTGACTCACATGGAGTTTGGCCCTAGTTGCCAATTTTAACATCATCCCGCAGGTTCCTCCAATGCACGAAAAACTCCCTAATGGTTCTACTCCTTAGCTTCCTCTCTTGTCTCTCTAAAATGAACTCAGGCTCCAAAACTAGATGGCCCTCATCATCCAGTGGGGGTAACTCCACTGTTGTTGTCACATGTTGTCCCAACACCTTTTCAAGGCATGAGACATGGAATATGTTGTGAATCTTGCTTCTCGGAGGCAACTCCAGCTCCTCGGCCACCTCCCCAAATTGTCTGACTACCTGATACGACCCATAAAAACAAGGTTGTAGCTTCTTGGCTCCCTTCTGCTTCAATGTGGACTACCTACCTGTATGGCTGTAATGGAGGTACACCAAATCTCCCTCCTCGAAATGCCTCTCAGTTTGGTGCCTATCTACGTACATTTTCTACTGGTTCTACACTATCACTAAGTTATCCTTGAGAGCCTTGAGGATGTCTTGGATCTCTTGGATCCAATCTTTATCATTTTGGGTTCGATTGTCTCCAAAAACAACATCAGCAAAAGATAATACATCATAACCATACAAGTCATGGAAAGGAGTCATATCGATGGACATGTGATGGGTGGTGTTGTAGCAATACTCGCCCAAGTGCAACCACTTAATCCAAGCCCTCTATTGCCCTGTCACCTAGTTCCTCAAGTATCCCCCTCTAGCCACTGATTAACTCGCTCGGTTTGGCCATTTGTCTGGGGGTGGTAGCTCATGCTAGGGGTGATCTAATTACCAACCAACCTGAAGGGCTCCTGCTAGAAGCCTCCCATGAACCTACTATCCCTGTCATTCACTATGTTCTTAGGAAGCCCATGTAATCGGAAGACATCCTTGAAGAACAACTCTGCAACCTGTGAAGCCGAATATCTGGTAGGGATGGCGAAAAAGTGCGCAAATGTGGTAAACCGATCAACTACTACATAGATGCAATGCTTGCCCTGTACTGTGGGGAGCCCCGTGATGAAGTCCATGGAGATACTCTCCCATTTTCCCTCAGGGATGGAGAGCGGCTATAATAATCCTACAGGATGAATCAACTCCCCTTTGTTCCTCTAACATGCCTCACACTCCTGTACGTGCCTCAACATGTCCCCCTTAAGGCCCTTCTATGTGAAACGCTCCCTGACTACCATGTATGTTTTCCTAAACCCCTAATGCCCTGACAATGGTGAGTCATGTGCTGCCTAGAGCACTCTCTCCCTCAATTACAAGTTGGGAACCAAAAATATGCACCCCTTGTAGTAGATGACCTTGTCCATCACCCAGTAGCACTCATCTGTGTGGGTACCCTACAGAATCTTGCATGCCCTCTTGTCCTTAGAATACTCAACCAATAATTGGGCCTTCCAATCATGGAAAATGCTCATGAGTGATAGGCTTAGGGGTCTCCTAGATAGGGTATTAGCCACCACATTGTGTTTCCCTTGCACATACTCTATGTCGAAATCACAGGCCTACACCTTGCTGACCCATCTCTGTTGTTTGTCGTTGAGGCCCTACTGCCCCATGAAGTGACAAAGGCTGTTTTGATCAGTCTTCACCCAGAACCTGTTACCCACCAAATACTGTTAGAACTTGGCCAAGGCATGCATAATGGCCATCATCTCCTTGTCATATATAGAATATGACCTCTCATGGGGTAAGAGATTCCAACTCTCAAAAGCAATGGGGTGGCCATCCTGAGATAATACTGCTCCAACTCCCTCCCTAGATGCATCACACTCCACGGTGAAGGGTTGGGAGAAAAACCGAAAGTGCAATACTGGACAACTTCTCATCACCTCCTTGAGGCGGTCAAAAGTAGTTCGTGCCCCATCTGTCCATGTGAAAGCCCCTCTCCTTATCAAATCCGTGAGGGGAGTTGCTAACTATGAAAACCCCTTGACAAACTTTTGGTAATACGTGCAGATGCCCAAGAAGCCCCTCAGCGTTGTCACATCCCTGGGTATTGGCCAATCATGGATAGCTCTTATCTTCTCCTCATGGACCTTCATCCCATCTACACCAATGATATGCCCCAAGTAGAGCATCTTGGTTAGGCCAAACTCACACTTGGATAGCTTGGCATAGAACTGTTGTTCCTCCAAAATACGTAGCACCTCCTCCAAGTACTGGAGATGCTACTCCCAATTCCTACTGTATATTAAGATGTCATCAAAGAAAACCAATACAGACCTCTTCAACTGCCTCCGGAACACATGGTTTATATAGGACTAAAAGGTAGCTGGGGCATTGGTCAACCTAAAGGGCATGACCAAGAACTTGAAGTGTCTGTAATGGCATTGAAAAGTTGTCTTGGGGATGGCCATATTTGTGAAATATCTAAGGGATATGACACCAAAGCCAATATCACCTAGACTCACTCATAACCATATCGAAAGACATAGGTACACCTTGACATAGGTTGAAATTTCCCATACACCAATGACGACCCCTACAAAACCAGTCTCCCATAAAACCATGAGTTCTCAAGTAAACCCATCCAAGGTCCTCCAATCCTATCTAGGATGAAAAGAACCCGAGATGAACGTAAAGGGACTAGTCATGGTCTGACCAAAAACAAAGTAACTCAGTATGACACAATGTCTAGGATGTCTATAGGGCATCACATGGTTGTTACATGGATTTAGACACTTGTGACCTTGGGCTTAACATGGTGTTTAAGAGTGGTGCAATAGATATAGGTACCCATGCTGAAATTGGGGTAACAATACCGAGGCCACATAAGATAGCAACCTCCAGAAGAGGTGCACCACTTCTAGCACCAAGTCGAAGGTCAAGCGACAACCTATAGAGAGCTCTCCAAATGTCGTCAACCAATAGGTGTGTGATACAACTAAGGTGCTAGGATTTCATCATGCACCTTACATTGCATGAAGGCACACCTCGCATGGCATAAACACTTTTGCAGCAATCCAAAAGATAACAATGTTTAGGATAGAGATTGCAGTTAGATTAGAGGAAAACTCGCACCTTTGCACTGTGGTTGGTCGGGGCTTGAGAATGGTCGAGGACCTAGAAAGTATCGCTTGATTTTAGTTGGAGCATTGTACCCATTTAGTAGCTTTTTGTTGAATTTTCTAAGTCTATCCGTTAGAAAATTAATATGTATTCTGCTAGTTTATTTCTTCTACTAGTAAATTCTGAACAAGTTATTTAAAACATTTAAATATCGAAATAAACACAATACAGTCACAAAATCTATAGATCATCAGCTGAAAGAAAACAAACACACAAGTAACACTGTTATTTTTGGACAAATGTCCCCAGAAAAACCCAATGCAGGAAAACATGTGCAACAATTTAGAGGGTTTATTATTATGCAGTATTTCCTTGAGTACAACTAGGTGCCTAACTGGCTCACCCGACAGAGAAAAATCCATGGCAGCAATACCTCTCTATTCGGAAACAGGTATCCAAAAAACCTATCCCACGAAACCCTCTCTGGTTAGTCTGAAGATCAACGTTGGCCATTCTGGCCTCTGCGTCAACCTCCTGCTGCATTGCGTCAGCCCTAGGACCCTCTACGTCAGCCCTCTGAGGCACTGTACAGCCTCTAGGACCTTCTGCATCACTCCCTCTGCCTTCTGCGTGGATGACGCAGTCCCTCTGGGCTCTATGTTGTCTCTGCTTGGCTCTACGTGGCCTACTATGGCTGCTTCTATCGTTCTCTACTTCTACGCTGGTCTCTTGGCATTGTCTCTGCCTCTGTGCCCAGTACTCACTGCCCCTTGCTACTGGTCACTGATTCACTTTTGCTTAGCAACCCTTCTCTATCAAAATGAATGATTGATCACTCTAGTGTGTTCTCCAACTGACCCTCATGCCTCTTCTTATACTTTTCTCGTTGGTCCTTCAAGGGTCGAGATTAAATCTCTAATCAACGGCTAAGATTAGATTTGGTTTGATCCATGAATTTTGGAGCCTTCTAACCCATTTTTATATTAATACCCATTAATATTTTATTTTTCCTAAGTTTAGAATTAAGAACTCCATTAAAAAATTAATTATTTTAATATCTCCTAAACTAGTTAGAATCTACACAAACCATTTTGGGTCTTGGAGATCTCATGTGCTTTAGCCTCTCCACTAATTTTCATGGCTAGAGCACATCTGATGCTACCCCAAATCAGCACTCCCTCTTAGCAAGGATTGTGCTCTAGTAATACTCCACACTAAGAATCACTCTGATTATACGGCACTGGTACCTGTGCTGATGCTAGGTCTCCCTGCCCAACATCCTTCGCTCTATTGCACCCTGTACTGCTGCCCATGGCCCTACCACTACCACTACTGCATCCGCACGATAACTCCCTCTACATCTGTGCTACTGCTAGTCCTTTCTCCCAATACTGCATCTGCACCACAACCCCTTCTCATCATGTTGCATCGTGCTATTGCTAACTGCTACTGCATTGCAACTAAGTTACTGAGAAGTAAGTAACTGATCCACCCAACTACTGACATCCATTTCAGGCTAGAAAGACTCCCCATGCTGAAGCTCCCCCTACCACTAACAAGTGCTCCCTCTACTAGCCTCTGCGCTGCTGCAACAACTCCCTGCATCTTGCATTGTTGCACACCTCTCTGTGCCATCCTACACTAGTGCAACATTCCTGTGCCTGTGGCATTGTTGCAACTTCCTAGGCTCGCACTGCTTGGGACTCCTACACTGTAGCACTCTCTGCCTCTCCATCTGCATCCGTCTCTACCTACATCTTCCAGTCCTGCTACTCCTCTTCGGGGCTCCCGTAGCAAGGTATAATCCCAAGAGGTTGGGTACTTCAAGGATCTTTCCCCTCATCGCCTGTAGTTCTCCTGACTACAGTTCGATGTCTCCCCACTTCTTCTCGAGTGGCACATGAGCACTCATGGCACAATCATCATCCTCCTCAACTTCTTTCTCCGCCTTCACTAGCACTGCCTGAGAGTCAGTCGCCTCTCCGTTGTTCTTTTTCCTCAGACACCGGTTCGCATAATGACTCAATTCTCCACAGTGGAAGCACTTGACCTTGGAGAGGTCCTTCTTCTTCCTCCTCCTACTTTCCCGCAGATGCCAGAGCTACATCCTCTTCCTCTTCCTTCTTGATCCAGACTCATTTGCTACTACTTCCATCTTAGTTAGCCGATTGATATCTTCTTGAAGAAGAGCCGCCCACAATTCTTCCCAATCTGGAAGATTCACCCTACTCAGTATGCTCTGGAAAAATGTCTCCCACTCCTCGGAGACTGCGTTTAGTGGGGTTCTTACCATCAACTCCTGATCCGACATGGTCCCTATGGAAGTCAGCTACTCCCGGATCTCCTTCAACTGACCGAGGAATAGATCTATTTTCTCTCCTTTCTACATCTGGTATGACCGTAGTTGATTCTCAAGTAGCATCTTCCTTTGCACGGTATGCTGGTACAACATTTTCAAGGTATCCCACATTTCTTTTGCCGTCTCCTTCTTGGCAATATGTTGGACCACATGATCCTTGACCCCATCAAGGATGATGCATTTTGCCTTGGCCATTGCCTCCTCGTACCTTTCATTAGCTACCAAGTCAACTCGGATAACCATTACTCTCAAGGTGAAGCCCTTGATGCAATGCCTATCTAGAATGGACAGGATCCTGGCCTTCCAAACCACAAATTTGGATGCTTCGTCCAGCCTATCCTGATCACGTAGCCCATTCATGACCATCTCTTTGCTCTTCTTTGTTGACTCCTCTGAGTCTCTCTACTTCCCACCTAGAAGTTCTTGGTTCGACTCCTACTGAGTCTCTCTACTTCCCATCTGGAAGTTCTAGGTTTGACTCCTCTAAGTCTCTCTACTTCCCATTTGGAAGTTCTCTTCTGGACTCCCTCTGAGTCCTGATTTTCCTCTTGGAAATCCTTTTGCCAACCATCAAGTTGCCCCTCTCTGATCATCTGTGCAACTGCAACACTAATCCGAATCCCTTGGCTAGAAATTCGTCTCGGCAACAACTCCCTCTACCTTGGTTTTTCCCTGCTAGGTATTTTTTTGACCACAGTGCCCACCAACTTCGTTCTCGCAAACTTCCCATAGCTTCCTTCGACCCAACAACTGAAGGGTTGAGCCTCTTGGCTCTGTGCAATCCCGACATTGGCAAAACAACTCCCTCAGCCAACTATGTCAGCCCTTATAGCCTCTATGTGGCTCTACGTGATCCTATTTCTACCCTCCTCGGCCTCTGCACTAGCCTCTCTCAAGCCCACACTAATGATGCATTCCCTCTACGTAAACCCTTCCTCTGTCACTTTCTGCAAGGATCAAATCTATCACTCGGGATAGTTGAATCTGTTACAAATGCTCTTCTCAGTTGATGCCTTCAACTTTCCTGTGATGTACAACCACCCTTTGATACCATGTTGAATTTTCTAAGTTTATCTGTTAGAAAATTAATCTGTATTCTACTGGTTTATTTCTTCTACTTGTAAATTCTGAACAAGTTATTTTAAACATCTAAATACCAAAATAAACACAATACAGTCACAACATCTACAGATCATCAACTGAAAGAAAACAAACACATAAGTGACACCGTTATTTTTGGACAAATGTCCCCGGAAAAACCCAATGCGGGAAAACCGGTGTATCTATTCAAAGGGTTTATTATTATGTAGTATTTCCTTGAGTACAACTGGGTACCTAACTGGCTCACCCGACAGAGAAAAATGCATGACAACAATACCTCTTTATTTAGAAATAAGTATTCAGAAAACCTCTCCCATGAAACCCTCTCTGATGACTATGAAGCTCAGCACTGGCCCTTCAAGCCTCTACGTTAGCCTCCTGCTGCATTGCGTGAGCCCCAGGACCCTCTGCATCAGCCCTCTGAGGCATTCCGAATCCTTTGGGACCTTCTGCGTCACTCCCTCTGCCTTCTTCATGGATGACGCAGTCCCTCTGGGCTATGCGCTGTCTTTGCTGGGCTCTGCATGGCCTGCTCTGGTTGTTGCTCTCACTCTTTGCTTTTGCACTGGTCTCTTGGAACTATTTCCTCCTCTCTGCCTCTCACTGTTGATCACTAATTCACTTTTACTTAGCAACCCCGCTCTAGAAAAACGAATGACTGATCACTCTAGTGTGTTCTCCAACTAACCCTCAAGCCTCTTATACTTTTTTAGTTGGTCCTTCAACGGTCAAGACTAAATCTCTAATCAATGGCTAAAATTAGATTTGGCTTGATCCATGACTTTTGGAACCTTCTAACCCAGTTTTATATTAATACCCATTAATATTTTATTTTTCCTAACTTTAGACTTAGGAACTCCATTAAAAATATTAATTATTTTAATATCTCTTAATCCAGTTAGAATCTGCCCAAACTATTTCTGGGTCTTGGAGATCTCATGTGCTTTAGCCTCTCCACCAATTTTCATGGCTAGAGCACATCCGGTTCTACTCTAAAGCAACACTTTTTTCAACTAGTATTTGTGTGGGTGATTTCAAATGTGATTACTAAATAAGAGAGTATGCTCAACATACCAATTGTTTTTCATAAAGGTGAATTAAATTCCATCAAAAAAGTGGATCATTCTTTGGGAGGAAGATACTATTGGAAATTGAATTAAACGGTACATTGTGAACAAACGCTTCTCCTGCATTATTCTCTGTTGAAGACCTTCAGACTGGAAACCCTGGGAACTAACATACATTGGATATTGTTTTAGAATACTTCGAATTTCTACTGTAATATTGTGTCATCTTGATATCTTCTCAAGATCCAACTTATCCAATGAAGCTTTTTCTGGTGAAATAGTAGTTGTATCTCATAGCAGGTTCAGGGGCTACTGTGACATCAAGAAGTCCATTACCATTCTTAAAATATTCTATTTAGTGAAAGCACTTGAAGTAGGAAGTTAAGTGAGTCATATTATATTAATTTATGGTTTGAGACAGTTGTAGTGTTATTTTGAAGAGTAATGAATGTAAAATTGAAGTTATTATTGATATTGCAAAAAGGCTATATCGTGTATAATAGTGAGGGGTCAGTGTAATGCTCATCGTGTGATGGCAAGCAAGAAGATTTTTATCCCCATTTGTGTATTTTTTTGATGCAATGTACATATAATCTCAATATGTATGATTAATTTCTCACGCGTTGACCATCTGCCCTATAATCAATAAACTATAGTGATTGATTTCCCTTCAAGTATGTTCTGTATGTCTAGGCTATTAAGTCAATCTCACTAAAGATAAAAATGAATTTGAAAACTTAATAATGTACGTACCTATATATGATGGTGGCAGATCTAGCACAAGGTAGATTATTGCTTACAAAATAAAAGTTCATTTTTAACTAGTGAAAACTGATCTGGGAAAAATACTATGACAAAACTATGATTCAAGCACATATCTATTATTAGTATGTTATTTCTTGGGATTTTACGCATGCTTTAAGGTCATAATTCAAAATGACAAGTGAATGCTAACGAATAGAGATAAAAAAGTGCTTGTCATTGCATTTCTTTGTAGATCTTTTCTGGTATGTTAAAAACAAACTAGTGAATTGCCCAGAGGTTCAGCAATCAGTCTGGTAATATCATTTTCTTGTAGGTCATATTAATAATTTGCTTCAGTACTAATGTACAATGATATGAAATCGTGAAGTTCAATATTTTCGTTAGGTATGTGATATCAATACTCAGCAAACTCCTAAATATCTATTGGTGTAGTAGAAGAATAGAAGTAAAATCTTGCTCTTAGGAAGGATGAAAATTGAAACTGTTGTATAATTTCCTTCTTTAATGGTGAGATGCAAACCATATGTTTCAACCGTTCCCCAGTTCCATATATTTCTACAAATATTTGTGGCGGAATGTAGATTGATTCGGTTGCATTTGGGTAGCAAGATCATTTTTGTCAATTTCTAGCTCCAGCAAACATGGCATATTCAATATTTCGGTCTACAAGAGGAATCATCAATTAATGTGAAAGCAATGTAAATAAATATTCCTATATAAACATGTTTGTTTTTCTCTGCATTGAACGCAAATTGGATCTTTGTTAAAGATTTGAATGTGACTAAACTCAAATGGATGAAATCTTATTTTCAAGCAAAGAGCCTGGACATAATGCCCTTATCATGCAAAGTCTGTGGGAAATTTTCATCACTAACCCAAATGATTGGTGGGATAATAGGCGTGTTAGCTCTGCTATATTCTCTAAAGCTGGAGGCAACTTGGTCCTTAGTCATGCTCAAAGATGGCCTGAAATGGTTATCCTCACCTTTTCCATTACCTCACTCATCCGCCCTACATCTCCATTTCCCGCGCTTTTATCAAAAAACCATGTAAAAAACTCCTTTCTCTTAAACCCCGAGCGCTAAAGCCCATACCCCATAAAGCCATACCCATTGGACTCCGTGCCTCCATAAATTCCTCACCCATAACCTCTGCCGTCGATCTCCGCCTCCTAATCTAACGGCTCCCGTCGTAGCAACTTAGGCGATCAAATCCTTGCCATTCGATCATTCCCGCCATGATCGGACGACATCCGCTCTCCCCACGCCCACGAAGTAATGGAACATTAACGCGCGATGGGGAGTGGTTTTCCTCTTCCCCCGCCACCACACGTCACACTCCAAGTGGTATTGCACCCCATTGTACTTTTACCGCCCAATGATTAATGGTGTTACGAGCAATACCACTCACCGCTCGGTCCTCCATCCTCGCCTGATAATGTTTATGCGTTTTTGCTGCCTGACGACTGTTGGATCTACCTGCTAGAGATCCAACAACCCATGTTCATTTCGTCCCACCTCCTCTGATACCCCCGTTGACTCATCTCTGCTGTCCATCCATCTGATCTGATGGCCAATCTTACCCCTTCCTCCTACTCACCCACCTGCTATGCAGTCTACGCCTCTTAACTGTTACGTGCTCTCGAAGGACGAAGGTGACCAGTCTACTAGTACCAGGTGCATTTCCTCCTCAAAAATTGCATTCAACAGATAGTATGGCTGAGAAGGAAAAGGATAAGGCTCGAGTAGATAAGTGCACTCAACAGTTATGGGATTTCATCCTATACGACACTCCACCTGCCCGAGAGGACAACAGAGTGCAGGAAAATATCAAATTCATCCGCCTAAGCAAGCAAACACACTCAGAAGCTCCATCAAGCAGTTAAAGCAGTTGGTGGTCAATTATGACCCCTCCATACCTAGAATGGTCGAGTTCCTTTGTAATGAAACTCTATATATACACAGAAACAAGATGTAATAAGGGTTGATGGTTGATGTTTTGATGTAAGGTTCAACTTTTGGAGACTATAACTATTTTAATACTTGCAAAATCTCATCTTAATTTTCAGCTAACACAAGCTTCTTTTGTTGTTAATTTCTCACTTTCCATTCCTCTTCTGTTCCAGGTTGTGCCTAAAATGCTGTTTTCCTGAACTCTTGATGTTTAGCATTAGAGGAGCTATCATCCTATCTCTGTGTTAAAGTCTTGTATGTATCAGTGAATGAGTTATTCAGGTTTCTTTTCCACTTAGTGCCAGAGAGCTGTCATCCTGTCTGTGCATTAGGGAATTGGATTTGCAGACTTCTTTATTGGTTGTAGTCGGCCATCATAGGGTCTTGTGCATTTGCTGGTGTGGTCAGTATTCTCCATATTCACCCAATATTTAAACTATGAGTAATTGGTGGTCTAAAACCTTGTAGTCTGGGGGTGTTCACACATGTCTAGAGTCAAGCAAAGTAGAAGTGGTTATCTGGCTTGAACAAGCATCATTCCTTCCATTCATCCATTTGCAACAATAAGTTGAATTTTTATGTTCCCGAGCATCTCTGAGCTACAACCTAGGAGAGTTTCTTGGGGTGATAACATTAATTGGCGCTACTGCCGGGGAGAGGAGATTGAAGATCAGCTTCCCTCGGAGAACGACACAGTTCCAGCTTTGATGATAGACAAAGTTTGGACACATTTCTAGTTGTAACCATCTATCTGGCGACTCTGCTGGAGGACTAACCTTTGGTGACTCCACATTATAGTTCTATCTCAGTTTGTGAGGCATACTTGGAGAAATCCTCAGAAATCACCAGCTGACCCAATGCCTAACCCTAAGAAGATTGTCAAAGAGTGGAAAACATCACAGAA